>JARQZK010000091.1:55000-150000 GCA_030704885.1 Cynegetis impunctata
AAAATTAAAAGGTAAAAGTACATTATTAATCAATACATAAGTGATTTATTTAACACATTCATATGAAAATTCGTATTATTTAGGTATTCTTTCAAACATAACTTTTAAATTAAAATTCAAAACTAAGCTATACAGGGCAGCATTTATAATATTAAAATATAACAATGATAATGGTTTTTCAGATTTTATAAAGAATTTTATAAAAGGAAAAGTAATCTTGGTGAAAATTGTCGAAGCTTAAATCTTGAAAAGTACAATAAATTAATAGAAGAAGTGAAATTTTCTAAGTGATTCTTCACATCCACATGTGGACATAGGTGATACAGTAAGAATCCCGGTTCCAGAGGTGGATAGAGGGCGAGGGGATCCTAGATCTATCTTAGGAATAGTCAAAGAAGTAACCAAAGAGGGCTTTTTCAGATTAGCCACGAAAAACGGCATTCTTTCAAAATTATATTCCAGGGCAGAATTTAGTACCTGCCCAATTAATCTTATGGAATTAAATACTTGCTCCGACAACATACTGACCCTTCGAACTGCGGCAAAATTGGAGTCAATTGGGCATGGGCAAGGTTTTCGAAGATGCGATTGTAAAAGCAACAAATGTGCATCGAATAAATGCTTATGTAAAAAAATGAAGTTTTATGCACTTCAAAATGCCACAGTAGCCTTGCCATAACAAATAATTTTTAATGTTTTTTAAATGTTTTGATGTTTTTTTTTTTTTTTAAGGTTTTAATGTTTTTTAATAAATAGAGTTTTTAATGAACATCGAAATAATTATTTTATTTGCCATAATATGATAATATTTGGGTATAATTCAAAATTCTATTACGGTCCTGTTTGTAGATGTAAATATTGAATTGTTTCACAAACTGCCTAAAATTAAGTACGCAATATAATACGGCCGACGCTGTTTATATAATGACTAGTCGATTTATGAAAGAAATATATTTTATATAAACGGTCTGCGCGGTATATATACGGCGTCTTTTCACAACAAATTGACTGTAATATATATATATATATATATATATATATATATATATATATATATATATATATATATATATATATATATATATATATATATATATATATATATATATATATATATATATATATATATATATATATATATATATATATTTATAATTTTTTTTTATTAACGTCAATTGACTTAACTTAACACTTGGAGGAGCATTTTTCAAAATTATCATCAAATAAAGTAGAACACTTGGCTTGATAACACTGAAATTAGTTTAATTTACTGGATTTTATCTATTTATTTATTTGAGTCTACTTGTTCATTCAATAAATTATTATAACTGTTTCACCTGTCAATTTCTAAGGGATTCCAATTATTCATTGATTATTACTATAATTTTCCTTTCTAAAATCTATATAATCTGCCTTGCCAAGACTTTCGTATTCAGTTTTATCTAATAAAGTACGAAATGCAGCGTCATAGATTCAGTTATAGTCATTGTTAAAATCAAACACAAGTTCTTCTGATGAAATACCTCATCTTGATAATGAAATATTTGAAAATATTTTCAAAAGAATATGTCATATGAGCTTACCTGCAAGAAAGAAGTAGTACATTGAAAATAATTAAAAATAAAATGTTGCGATGGCTCAGTTACCTACTTGGAACATTCATAAAACTTTATATTCGTTCAAGCTGTATATTGTCACCAATATATTCGATCGTGATTGATGAACGCTCATGTGGTAATTAAATGACTCACTAAGAAAAACACATCTCAAAATAAGTATGAATTACATCATTATCATATTTCATAACATTGTGCTGCAGCATTGCCTTTGTTATTTAATATTTTGTTCATACAGAATCAGGAAAGATGAGAATATATTATATAACATAAAGTGACAATGAATATGCTCCAATAATTAAAAGGATGATCAAACAACTTTCCAAGGGAGCTGGTTATATTTATTTTACGACGTGAAATATGCACTCACAATGAAATAGTGAATTATAGAGCATGTCCAGTCACCTCGACTCAAGATCTGTATTCAGCGGTTTCGAGCTTATTAGATCTCTTCAGTGCAACTTACTTGACTCGGAGTGAATTGACATAATTCTTATTGTTCCCAGATACATATTTAAACATTTAGTTAGTGTGCTGTGGAATTCCATACGTCACTATCGTAGAGTAGACATTTTCATGTCAGGAAATATTTGTTCTCTCGAAGACATTCTGCATTTTCGGTCTTAACATTAAATTGTTGATGCCTTATATATTTGGCAGAGGGTGTTATGGTTTGTTACCTATATCGGACGCGATTTGTGTTTGGTAACAATAAGAAATATCTCAATTCCGGGTCGAGTATACTGCACTGGAGAGATCTAATAAGACTGAAAAAGCTGTATGCAGATTCAACGTCGGGATGACTTGATATTTTCTATAAATCACTGTTGCTTTTTGAATACAGATTTCGATTTGCGGAATACATATAACCAACTTTGATTGCTTCATAATTAATTATCTATTTGTGGAAACGAAGAAATAGATAACTTTCAAATTATGCACAAATTACCGAAAGGAACCAAACTTACTTACTTAGAATCATTAGAAATTTTTAAACTCAATCATAATGCAAAAGATAACTTGCTGAACGACCAGATTGACTTGATATATTCTCCTATATTTAGTGTATTCAAACAATAGTGATTTTTCTAAGAACATTTCATTGTACCAATTTGGGAAATTCACATCTATTACCCCTTCTTGAAAGGTGTTCCTCTTGTCTATTTAGGTACCTGTAATAATTCTTTCCCACCCGTGATCGCAAATCTGTAATTATGTATTCAGTTCTTAACTCAATCTGGATGATGATGGTCTAGTGACCGAAATTGCAATCGCAGTGTAATATTTCTCAAAGTATTTTTGTGATAATAAACGTAGTGAATTCAAGTTTTGTTTTTGTTCATCATGTTAAATTATCACGTAGTAACGAGGGATTCCCCCACCCCCCCCCCCCCCCACCCCCCCCCCCCCCCACCCCCCCCCCCCCCCACCCCCCCCCCCCCCCACCCCCCCCCCCCCCCACCCCCCCCCCCCCATGCATCGCATCGGGATGCGATTTGAACGGAATATTGGAATTGGTATGTGTGGATGGTGACCGATGCGCTGCGACCTTATTAGATCTATTGTGTCCCATCTTCTTCTGCTTCTCGATGTGTTCTCGTTTTACAGCAGCCCCTCAAGCCTCAATACCTTCAGAAATTTGAGGATTTTAAGGGGGTCTATTCGTGGTATTTCTTCTACAGTCATCTGGTATGATCCCAGTGTGGTGCACAGCATAGCACTCCATCAGTATATGGTGGGGTGTTCCTGGACGTTCCTTGCAGAATCTGCAGGTGCTGTCCCCCTCTAAACCTAGCTTCCTTAGGTGTTCTTTGAGTCTGCAATGCCCCGTAAGAAATCCTGTTATTGTCTTTAGGCTAGTTTTGCTGAGGTTAATCAGTGTGTTCGATCTTGCTCGGTTGAACTTTCCGAGGAGATCTTTGGCCTGCCTCAGTCCTGGAAGTCTTTTCCAGTATGTTGCTCTCATTGCTTCTTCAGCTTTATTGAGTTCTTCTTGGAAGTAAGATTTTCCAAGTCTGCAAAAAGGCTCTGGCCCGATTAGTGGCGTTGACGCACCCTTTCGTGCCTGGGTGTTTGCTTGTTCATTACCCTTCACTCCGACGTGCCTCGGCACCCAGAGGAAGATCACTTTGTTGTTCCTGTTCAGATCGTTTAGTACGGAATATAGTATGATCTGAAAAAAGACGTCTTAATAGCAAAACATAATAAAAATTATAGATCAATTCATTTTATTAAAGAAAAAAATTGCTAAGTGCATCGCGTACTTATAGCGAAGCAGGTCGAGATACATATATACACATACATACATATATTATATAACTGACAGCTCTTCGTTAATTCAATTAATAATAATAAAATTAACCGCATTAACGTGTTTTACAGATTCTTCTTCTTCTTTATTCATTATCATTCAAATCAGTTTTTTTATCTTTCAATATTATATTAACTTCAATCACTTAATAATTTTGTTAATTGTGCACAAATATAAGTATAGCTATACAGTAGTAAATTTACAAAGGTTGAGGCCCTAGGCCAACTTTTGCGGACCCCTCCAGGGCGAAGTCCTGTGAGTATTGCATAGAGACCTCTTTGCGATAATTCAGAAACAAAGATAGCTAAAATCATCTCTAATCATTTATTTATTGTATTTAATATGTCTATCTAAGTCAATAAAGTAATAAAGTTAAAAATAAACACAATAAGTACCCTACTTTACCAACTTTAAAAACGAAATATAACACTGTCGCCAAAAAAAACTAAGATAGCTAAAATAATCCTTAATAATTGGATGTATTGTGTTGAATATCTGACAATAATAAACTTCAAATGAACATAATACTCTTCTTTAGAAACTTCTAAAATTTAATATAGCATCCGAGACATACTAACCTAAAAGACAGCCCTACACAAGAAACATTAAAAACACTAAAACCACTCAACAGAATTTTTAATTAGTATCTACAGAACAACTTTTTGAGCTTTCTGTGAAGCGAAGTCAACTAGTCTGCTGAAAATTTCAGTGCTCAAACCCAATGTCCGTACCCCGTACGGCCCCCCTATAGCCCGCGGCCTAGTCGGCCTAGTGGTAAATCCGCTACTTTCACTAGATATAATAGTAATTTATGTACCAAGTGCGTTATATAGATCCTAACGCCCGATGGACGTTAGGATCTAGTAACGCACGTGGTGCATACAAGATTTTATTTTTCACGAAAAAATTATTTCATTATAATGACAAATCGATTTTGAAATCGGTTCATTGCTCCTATACTTTCCATTTTCCTTCTCATAGTAGGCATGTCATTTGTTGATATTTTGACGTTTGTGAATATTTTTGTCATCATATTTAGTGAATGTCATTGCAGCTTTCTTTGTGTAGAAATAATGGAAATGAAAATGAATGTACCCAAAAATATCATAGAAAATGCAGCCAAAGCTGCGAATAATTCATTGTCAGAGAAATACAGAGTCGTATACGACAAGGATTATGAAGTATTTAATCAATGGAAGTTGCTTAATTTCTCCTCGTACAATGAGCGGGCGTTATGATCCATAATGACCTCTCATAACGCCCTATGGCATGATGAGTATATTCATAGCAAGCGTACCTAAGGTAAAATCAACAAAAAAATCCGGACTGCATAGCACTAGAAATGATAAAACCCCTCGGCGCATGTGCATGTCGTAATGCCTGATAAGTCTATCGCAGATCATTTTTCCTCATGGTGACTATCGGGAAATGTATAGTATTTGAGATATAATCAAAAATTTGAGTGAAATTCATAATTTTTACTAATTTTTTTATTTCTAGGTGGCGCCACGTCAATATTTTTTGAATTTATTATATAAATTAAAAAACTACACATTAAATGCTATCATTTTATTTCATTATTGTAAAAATCGGTTTAGGTGTAAGATTTATAGATAGCACCACATGTCTATGGACAATAAAATCTAAAAAACGCTATAATTTTGTTATTCTTCGTGGGGAAACATTTTTGAAAACACTTTTTAGCTTCACCTCGGGGTGAAAATAATATACAAGTGAAAAATAAATACCTATACATGCATAAACTGTTGCCGGTATACCCTAATATATGCACCGGCATACTGATAACCTCGAAGTGAAAGGTGCGCATAGTACTTTGCGCAAATGAACGTAACATTTCATTTTTAGCTAACGCTAGATTTTTCTACTCATAAAATTTTCATACCGCGGGATAAATACAAAAATCGTTACTTAAGAAGTAAACTCCAAAATTTGTATCTTTAACTAACTATTTACTGATATAAATCTGTACGTGACCGATGAACAAAATATAGACCACAAGCCCAGTCAAATTATCAGGGGGTGATTTTATACACCACCAGTCATATATATTCTTGAAGTACTTTTCGAGAAACAAACTTTAGGCACTATGCCGTCAATTTTCCGCGGTACAGGTGAGTGCACAGGTGAGTTGAAATGTCGTAAAAAAGGGGGTACTTTTTGATTACATTATACATGACGGCACTATTCTCGTTGAAGAGACAATGAGAAAAGAATGCTTTAAAACCCAGTGCCGTCAAAAAATAACGGTACTGGAAGTCAGAATTTTTTTTTTAAATCGGCGATTTTACCCCCCCTCCCCAGTTAATCGAATACTTGACGGCGTTGATTCAGTTAACTTTACCTTTCCTTAAAAAACTATAATACATCAATGCCGTCAGAAAAGGGGGGTACATAGGGTCATAAATCGCGAATCAAAACCCGATTTTTACCCCTTGTGGGGTGGTCATTCAGAATTTGACGGCACCAATTTCTAAATTTCAGTTAACATTTATTAAGTGTTTTAAACATTGTGCCGTCAAAAAATTATGATTCATGCAAAAATAAATTAAAAAATTACTAAAATTTTAGAGCAAAAAATCAATTTTTTCTTATGTCATTTATTTCAGGACAGCATATGGTTTTTTTTAAGTTGAAACTAATTATTATGGTCTTATAATTATGCCGTCAATAATTCATGGTACCCAATTAAAATACACAACAAAAATAAAAATGAAAAAATTTAAGAATTTTGAAAACTTTGAAAATTGCCTGCGCATTTATAAGAGTTTATTTTTGAAATATTATTGTTTATAGAACCTCTTTAAACATTAAAAAACATAGAAAAATCGGTGCCGTCAATTTTCCCTTATCATATTTTATGCATTTGACGTTAAATCTCTTTCTACTTTTGGCTTACTTTACCTACCATTTTGGTTATGATTTTGGTCAAAAATTACAAGACGGCATTATCAATATAATATTGACCATATTAAATAGTAATTAAAAATTGTGGTGCCGTCAATATTAAACGGAAACTTTACGTAAAATGGGAATTTCAAAATTTTAACGATAATAGATAGGAGATGTCAAAGTGGGGATGGATGCGCACATGGTCCATGCTATGTTTTCGGAGCAATGGTCTCAAAAACTGGCGGCAAACAGGGTCGTTGCACAAAGTTTTTTTACGTTTAGTTCTAAAAAATATCTACGGTATTATTGAATAATGTCACTTTAAACATTCCTAGTTCAAATCAAATGAATTCCGTGCAAAATAAAATCACCTCTATTAACATAGAACCATAGAATAGCCGAAACGGTATTTTTTCGACATGAAAAACGCATTTTCAGCGTATTGTACCATATAAAATTGACGGCATAGTAAACAATGTTATCTTAGAAGGATATAGCATTAAAACATCTAAATTTTAGGTTGTATAAAATGACCACCCCACAAGGGGTGAAAATCGGGTTTTGATTCGCGATTTATGACCCTATGAACCCCCTATTTCTGACGGCATTGATGTATTATAGTTTTTTAGGGAAAGGTAAAGTTTACTGAATCAACGCCGTCAAGTATTCGATTAACTGGGGAGGGAGGGGGGTTAAAATCGCCGATTTCAAAAAAAAATTCTGACTTCCGGTACCGTTATTTTTTGACGGCACTGGGTTTTAAAGCATTCTTTTTTCATTGTCTCTTCAACGAGAATAGTGCCTTCATGTATAATGTAATCAAAAAGTACCCCCTTTTTTACGACATTTCAACTCACCTGTGCACTCACCTGTACCGCGGAAAATTGACGGCATAGTGCCTAAAGTTTGTTTCTCGAAAAGTACTTCAAGAATATATATGACTGGTGGTGTATAAAATCACCCCCTGAAAATTTGACTGGGCTTGTGGTCTAATAGGACATACGTGCATTCTCGTCTCATGCCCCCAGGGCCGGATTAACCATTAGGCAGAGTAGGCAACTGCCTAGGGGCCCCGCATCGACTGGAGGCCCGTACACCAAGGGAAGCACCAAGAAAAAAAAATTCTGGAACGAAAATTTTATTTGAAAATTGGTATGAAATTCCTCAACAATATTATTGCTCTCTTTCGACGCATATTGTCAATTGATTAAATACTTCATACATACAGAACCATCTAGTATCGAGTAGTAGAACTAATAAACTGTCTTCGTTCAACAATGTCTCTGAACCGTTTGAATTCATTTTCGATAATGGCCATTGAAAATGATGTATTAGAAAGGGTCAACTTCCAAGATGTTCTAAACGATAATATTTAAACTTATCTACTGTACCGTACAAAACCAATAAATATCTTGGAAGTTGACTTTTTCCAATTTGTACTTCACTGTTTTCTTTCGTTTATTATATTTTATTGCGTTTAACAAGATTAAATTGAAAATAACCGCGTCCCGTCTCATTTTTTTTCCTAGCCCATCATGCAACCTAGCCAAAGCTTCTGGTTTAAAAACAGATAATATCAAGCATACTAACCATTCGTTACGAGCTACGGCCGTCTCCCATCTCTGAAAAAAAGGGGTTGGCGAGCAGCAACTTATAAAAATCACAGGCCATTCAAATTCAAAATCAATTATGCCATATCTTCAAATGGATGAAGATCACCATGAAGAAATAATCGAAAAAATGCGCGGCAATGACGTATCACAGGCACAGCGTTCTCAAACATCCTCTTCAGTCGTTAATGCACCGATAGCTGCATTGTCTAACCATAATTCTTATAATAATTGTGTATTTCACTGCAGTTCCAGCAACTTTTGATTAAGTGTAACATTGAATAAATAGTTTCTCCGTATTTTTACGTATTCTTTCATAATATATAAATTAAAAATTACAAAACAAACATATTTTTGCTTCTCTTCTTTTCTTACAGTTACGGGATGGTTATTGATGACAAGCTAAGAATTTATGAATTATTACTAATAGACCGTGAGCTAGCGCACATGAATTTGGAGTCATCGATAAATGTCTGGCATTTAGAGGTATGAAAAGTGTGATTCAGTTGATGAAAATAAGGCTGGTTTGAAGGGCCGACCCGTGTTCGAAAATTTGGAAAATTAATTTCCTTTTGCATAAATAAATTAATTTTTCACTGATCTCAAAGCGTCTGGCATTTGATACAGAAATAGACATCAATAAGTAACTCCCAATTTTCAAATGCCAGACGGTTTCAAATAGTCGAAAGGGTGATTCATAGTGGTGAAGTTGCAGAACGAAGAACAAAAATTCATCGTTTTCTTTTTGTCTGGCAATCGAAACAATGAAAATTATCGTCATGAAAATGATGAAAAAAAATTGCCAGACGGTTTCCAGTGTTCGGAGTCGAGTTTTTCTGTGGAAAATTATGTGAAAATTTTTTACATTTTTCAGTGATCACTATTTGTCTGGTATTTTGAATACTTAAAATTGATACACACATTTCCCATCACAAAAAATTTGCCAGACAAATTGGCAAATGGAAAAATGGTGCCAGACGAAAGAAAATTCGTAAAAAAAAAATTGAAATTTCATTGATTTATTTTTGTCTGGCAATTTGTATTTCAATATAATACAACTATAAACACAATATACAAATGCCAGACAAGTTGAGCTGTTCGAAAATGTGTAAATTAATTGAAAAGATATAGCAAAAAATAATGAAAAATTTCATTTTTTTGTCTAACTTACACCATTTATTTATGTCCGTCATTTACAATTTTTTATGGAGTAGTATATTTATACCAGCCTGGTTGGGTAGTTCGAAAATAAAAGAAAAACAAATTAAATAATTGTAACAAATTCTTGAAAATTTCAGTGCTTTTTTTCGTCTGGCGACTTGTTTCTCAAAGAAAAATAAACTTTAAAACTTAAATTAAAAATGTCAGATAAGTTGGGCTGTTCGAAAGTATATAAATGAATAAAAAAAGTTTTGAAAAAATCTAATTTCTCATTTATTTTCGCCTTTTCCTCTATATTATAAGCTGTTAGTACTAGGGTAACGTACTTACTATTTCCGACCTAAAAAATTAAAAAATTAAAAAATACATGAATAAAAGTTTTTAATAAATCTAGTAAATCTTGAATGAATAGTTTTGCGTTGCAATGTCGATCTATTTTATATTGTTATGTACCGGGTGGCCAGATAAGAATGCAAAGTGCTGTATCTTGTAAACTATTCGTCGTAGAGACTTGCGGTAAAAAACATTATAACAAAAGTGGCCAACAGAAAATCCTAGAAATTATTTTCAGGTTTCCAAGATGGCCGCCAGGGAGCGTAACTGCCATCTAAAACTTTTAAAGTGATTTTTCTCTGAAATACTCCTCGTAAACGTATCACAAAAATATATGCGTTTTCAAGTTGAGCTTCATTCGAGTAATTTTCGTTCGACACTTTTTGACGTATCTATTGAAATGAAGTGGTGGGGAGTGAATCGATGCTTTTTTAAATAAACAGCTTCTGACTGACTGAACGGATTTTAACAAAGTTGGTCTCGTTGGGACAAGCATTTATTGTTTTCTCAAACTTATATCCCTGATATGTCAAGTTTTTAGTGATACCGCTAGAGCGCGTTTTTTGATTTACTAACAGAAAATTTCCTATCTCTCTGAAAAATTAAATGCAATGACCTGACTTTTTTTCCACAAAAATGTACTGTTATGACACCAAAAAAGGATAGTGAAACCAGTATCTCGATATCTTATTCCCAGACCAAAATATCGAAGAAACAAAATTTAGTTATCATGAAATTCTGGGAACACTCCATTACACCGTTATTTATTTTCATTTATTCGACCTGTTTCAAGAATCAATGATGAAATTACATAATTTCATGATTTTTGAATAATTGTGTTCTTCGTTCAAAAAATTTAAACAAAAACGTGTAGGGGTATAATAAGCAATGAATATAATGTGCAAGTGCAAGGTAGTCAGAATATGGGAGGAAAAATAAAAGCCTGAAATAAAAAACAACAAATATACATAAAAAAATAATAGTGAAATGACAATTTCAATTTAAGTTGTGAGTGTATTTTCAAATATTTGTTATTTTTTAAAAGCACATTTTAGTTATTTAAAATTCATGTAAATTAGATTTTTCTCATTTCTCAGATTTCATTGGCAAATTACTTCCGTTGACAGCATCAAATTCGGGAAACTTTAGGACAAGAATAGTATCTCGAGTAGCAATAGCTCATAATATAAGGAAAAAGTCGAAAAGAAAAGAGAAATTAGATTGAACAAAAAAAATACTGAAATTTTTCATTATTTTTTTTACCAATATTTAATTCAATTTTTTATTAATTTTCGAACAAGCCAATTAGTCTGGCATTTCAACCTAAGGTAAAAAAATATATTTTCAATCGAAATGCAAAATGCCAGACAAAACTGAATCGTTTGAATTAGAAAAAAAAACATGTTTTCATTAATTTTTATTATTAATTATTTAATTAATTATTTATATGTTTTCGAACAGCTCAACTTGTCTGGCATTTATAAATTGTGTTTTTAGGCTTATTTCTAATTCAAATACAGAATGCCAGACAAAAATAAATCAATGAAATTTTTATGAATTATTTACCAACTTTTTTATAGATTTATAAATTTTCGAACCGGCCAATTTGTCTGGCGTTGAAAAATTAATAACATTTCATGATACCGCAAACACAATAGCCCTCTTATTTTGTACATTAAGATCATTGAAAAATGTAAAAAATTTTCACATAATTTTCCACAGAAAAACTCGACTCCGAACACTGGAAACCGTCTGGCAATTTTTTTTCATCATTTTCATGACGATAATTTTCATTGTTTCGATTGCCAGACAAAAAGAAAACGATGAATTTTTGTTCTTCGTTCTGCAACTTCACCACTATGAATCACCTTTTCGACTATTTGAAACCGTCTGGCATTTGAAAATTGAGAGTTACTTATTGATGTCTATTTCTGTATCAAATGCCAGACACTTTGAAATCAGTGAAAAATTAATTTATTTATGCAAAAGGAAATTAATTTTCCAAATTTTCGAACACGGATCGGCCTTCAAACCAGCCTTATTTTCATCAACTGAATCACACTTTTCATACCTCTGAATGCCAGACATTTATCTATGACTCCAAATTCATGTGCGCTAGCTCACGGTCTATAACGTCAGTTTGATAAGTTGACAGTTCATTCGGAAAATATTCCCCCGAATTACACTCATGCATCAAAATAACCGGATAATTTCGCATTCCAGCGTGTTGTCTTTGAAAAACTGCATTCGGTCATTTTCATATTTTTCAAAAATGAAAATGGGGGGTCAACTTCCAAGATGTTTTAAACGATAATATTTAAACTTATCTACTGTACCGTACCAAACCAATAAATATCTTGGAAGTTGACTTTTTCCAATTTGTACTTGTACCTAGCCCATCATGCAACCTAGATCATCATTCATCACTTATCTATAACCTATTCATTAAGACCATTTCAATCAAGCTAACGAGTCAGGTAAGGTGATGCTGCAGCATCAAGTCAAAGTAACCATGTTGTTACAATATTAAATAAGACTTTGAAGTAATAGGATACCTGGAGTCGATCATCTGGAAGTTACTTACATCCCTTTATCAACCTGAAAAGACCTGGGACCCGGACAGGGTTGTGGCCTCGGGGACCGGACAGGGTTAATCCGGCCCTGCATGCCCGTTAAACTCTACAATTTTTCTCTGACGAAATCAAAGTCGAATCATTTTGAATACAGATGAGAGACCAGATCCAATGTACAAGTAAGGAACGAATCGGAAAGTATCCTCGACATGATCTCCTCTAGAAAGTACCACCGCTATTGCCATAAAGTGGCGTCGGAGAAACAATGTGACAAGACTACTGCAAGTAGTTGTGGAACATCCATCATGACGTCACCGATATTCGTGTTCTGAATAAATTCATTGGAAAAGTGTGCAACTTTATGTAAGACAAGTTATTGTTCGATGTAAACGGATGATAATTATATTAAGTAGGATTGCTCCTTCGCATACAGATGCGCTGATCGGCGCATTTGATACGGTCGCTGAATGGTTTGCTTGTGGAGAATCATTTTACGGAATTTAATTTTAAGTACGTTATGATCTTCTTCTGATTTAATGAAAAAATACGATGATATACTAAGTTAAATGTTTCGCATAACTTTGTATTCTTCAGTAATTTATTTGGTACATTTTCTGTGCATATTTTCCGACTAGTGGTCACCCAGTTCTTGAAAATTTCAAGACAAGACAAGAAATTTTATGTTTATGCCAAGATTTCTTGTCAAGAGAACAAGAAATACTGAAATATCTTGACTAACAATGAGAACGCTAAAATGTATTTATTTGCCAAAAATATAACCTTGAACCTTTTCTTGGTAGATTATCTATGTATATTTTCCGACTAGTGGTCGCCAAGTTCTTGAAAATTTCAAGATATTGTCTTGATCTTGTCTTGGTTTCAAGACAAGAAGTAATTTCAGATTTCAAGCCATACAAGAAATTTCATGTTAATACCAAGATTTCTTGTCAAGAAATCTTGAAATATCTTGACTAACACTGAAAACGCTGAAATATATTTATTCACCAAAAAGATAACCTTGAACCTTGCTTCGATCAGTCTATTTGGTAGATTTCCTAGTATATTTTTCGATTAGTGATCGCCAAGTTCTTGAAAATTTCAATTGTCTTGATCTTGTCTTGATTTCAAGACAATAAGTAATTTCAGATTTCAAGACAAGACAAGAAATTTTATGTTAATACCAAGATTTCTTGTCAAGAAAACAAGAGATCTTGAAATATCTTGACTTACAATGAAAACTCCAAAATGTATTCATTTACCAAAAAGATAACCTTGAACCTTGCTTCGATCAGTCTATTTGGTAGATTTCCTAGTATATTTTTCGACCAGTGGTCGCCAAGTTCTTGAAAATTATTGATATTGTCCTGATCTTGTCTTGGTTTCAAGACAAGAATTAATTTCAGATTTCAAGCCATACAAAAAATTTCATGTTAATACCAAGATTTCTTGTCAAGAAAACAAGAAAGCTTGAAATATCTTGAAACACTGAAAACGCTAAGTTGTATTTATTTACCAAAAAGATAACCTTGAACCTTGCTTCGATCAGTCTATTTGGTAGATTTCCTAGTATATTTTCCGACTAGTGGTCGCCAAGTTCTTGAAAATTTCGAGATATTGTCTTGATCTTGTCTTGATTTCAAGACAATAAGTGATTTCAGATTTCAAGACAAGACAAGAAATTTTATGTTAATACCAAGATTTCTTGTCAAGAAAACAAGAGATCTAGAAATATCTTGACAATAAAAACTCTAAAATGAATTTATTTGCCAAAAAGATAACCTTGAACCTTGCTCCGACCAGGCTCTCTTTGAGAAAACTCTTTGTCAAATTACGTCCCATGATTTTCTTTTGAGTGTCTTTCTTACCCAGAAGTCCAGACATTTTTCATTTTCAAGTAAACACTTTTTTTATGTTTTCAAAAAACTATAGAATTTCTTTCTAACAGTATTGCCTTTATTACCACTATCCTGCATTGGTGTATATAGCTCTTTTTTTCTTTTGCTGCCGCTATTGCAGATACCTACGGTTTCAGTTTTGTCATTCTCACTCGCACTAGTCGTTAGTGTTTTTATCACTGATCATTTTATAAATATCTACTAAAATTGTAACCCTTAAGTTTCTGCCTATTCACCTATTGCTTGTTGGTAAATATTCTGAGCCAGAATTGGTACCAAATGGCTCAGCCTAGGGTTCAGCAGACGTACGGTTTAATAGACAGTCATTGTCACTTATAGTAAAATAAGAGAAAATATCAATAAAATGTACTTTTTACCACCACTATTCACAAAGTTGCATCGAAAATATAACAAAATACAAAAAAATCGGCCAAGTGCGAGTCGGACTCGCGCACGAAACGTTGTATTCATCAGTAGTCTATTTGGTAGATTTTCTATGCATATTTTCCAACCAATTTTGCTTTTTGAAAACAGTAACTTGGGGCTACTTTGCACCGATTTCTATTGATAAGAGGAGATTTTGGTAATAGCTCTAGTATCGTGAAAGCGGTTGAATATACATATTTTTGAAGCTTATTTGCGGTTTCAAATGATTAATTATTTTATTTTTTTTTAAATAAGAGAGAAGAGAGGATACTTTACACCACTGTTGTGAAATCATAATTGAAGTGCTTCTGATGCAAAGTAGGAACACTGTGAGAGTGACATTGCATCACATTATATTCGGAAATCTAATAAGATCGAAACAGCTGTCAGATCTTGAGTCGAGGTGACTTGACATTTTCTAATATTCACTTACTTTGAATATTTCCCTCCTGTCAAAAATACCTTGTGAATGGAATGCAATTATCGCAAAATTACAGCGAATATTTCCTTCCTGTCAAAAATCCCTTGTAAATGGAATGCAATTATCGAAAATTACAACGAATATTTCCTCCTGTCAAAAATACCTTGTGAATGGAATGCAATTATCGAAAATCACAGCGAATATTTCCCTCCTGTCAAAAATCCCTTGTAAATGGAATGCAATTATCGAAAATTACAGCGAATATTTCCCTCCTGTTAAAAATCCCTTGTAAATGGAATGCAATTATCGAAAATTACAGCGAATATTTCCCTCCTGTCAAAAATCCCTTGTAAATGGAATGCAATTATCGAAAATAACAGCGAATATTTCCCTCCTGTCAAAAATCCCTTGTAAATGGAATGCAATTATCGAAAATTACAGCGATAATTGCATTGTAGAAAGCGAAAGAGCCCTGCAATAATTGCATTGTAGAAAGCGAAAGAGCCCTGCGATAATTGCATTGTAGACCGATAATTGCATAGTAGCATAGTTCATTATACCGAAAAAGCCCTGCGATAATTGCATTGTAGATCGATAATTGCATAGTAGCATAGTTCATATCACGGTTATTGATGACATGCTGACAATTTATGAATTACTAACGTCAGTTTGACAAGTTGAAAGTTTACTCGGGAAATATTCCCCAAAATTGCACTCGTGCATCAAAATAACCGGATAATTTCGCATTCCAGCGTGTTGTCTTCAAAAAACTGCATTCGGTCATTTTCATATTTTGGAGAAAGCGCCCTCCACCTTCGGTGTCGGGCTCTTTCTCCAAAAATGAAAATGAACTCATGCAGTTTTTTGACAACACGCTGTCATGCAAAATTATCGGTAATTTTGATGCACTTGTGCAATTACTTACGATAATTGCATTGTAGAAAGCGAAAGAGCCCTGCGATAATTGCATTGTAGACCGATAATTGCATAGTAGCATAGTTCATATAATATATAAGCTGAGAATTTATGAATCACTAACGTCAGTTTGACAAGTTGAAAGTTTATTCGGGAAATATTCCCCAAATTTACACTCGTGCATCAAAATAACCGGATAATTTCGTCTTTAAAAAACTGGATTCGGTCATTTTCATATTTTGGAGAAAGAGCTTCGGTGTCGGGCTCTTTCTCCAAAAATGAAAATGATCTCATGCAGTTTTTTGACAACACACTGTCATACAAAATTATCGGTTATTTCGATGCACTTGTGAAATACTTACGATAAGAGCTATACTTATATGGGATAAGGGCTTGCGAGAACCACAATTCCAAAACTGGATACAGGATTCATCGACTCATATGAGTTTGGCTTTCACCGAGATTTCTACCGTTCCGATTTTTCAAGTAAACAAAGTTTTCTGTGATATGAAACCTCATTGTACCTCTAGAGTGGGATTTTTTTTCAGATCTAACAAGATCTAAAAAACTTTCTAATAGTCTGACGTAGTGAGAGTGAGTGATTTTCAGTGTTTCAAATGTAGGAATTTTGATGTTGGAACTCTTATTTCCTGCTTCCAGTATAGTTTCCTAAATCTCATCTGGAAGAATAAATCGCTCAAATATCCATAAAAAAGGTTACGAATACTTTTCATTCGACTGGTTATTTCATGTGATTTTTCAGGCGTATCCATATGAACTGGTCAAAATCCGACGAATTATTCAAATTTTGAAGTTTGCATATTATGTGTTTGACTTTAGCTTCATGGACGCAAACAATGATTATATAAAATAGTGAACGTACCAAAGTAGCCTTTCCATTAAACTAATTTTTTTTAAACTCAATTTAATATTTTGTATATTAATTGCAACTCTCTGCTACTCTCTATATAAACAATAACTGTGCCAAATCTCACAACCATCCATCCTCGCAATTGCCTTAAAAAGAAGTACAACATTTTGTATTTACGTATCAAAATATAGATATTTATTCAAGGCAAAATATGTGTATTGTCTCAACGAAATAGTAGAGATAAATTCACAATATATTCCCATTTAAATCAATATAATTATGAAGATATGATTGAGGTAGGTTTGTTTAAACATGACTAGTAGAATCGAAATATTGTGATAGATTAAAATGAAAATAATATATATTAGGATATATCATGTACAGGATGGGCCAAATTGGACACTTTTAAAGGGAAAGTCCTGTTTTTAAGCTAGATAGATGAAAACTGATGGCGGTGTCTGAGGCTCAATTTTTATGACAAACTTAATGGTGAAAACCGCATATCGATATCTATCATCGTTTCTGAGTTACAGCTTGTTTTTCGAAAATGTTCATTTTCGAAAAGTTGCTGTAACTTTTTTCCTGACAAAAATTCTTTGGTTCTATGAAAACATCCTCGAAGCACTTTTTTACGTAAAATTCAATGGTTTAAGTAATTTATTTTTTCAAATCATACATCAACAGTTATTGACGGAAAAATCATTTTTTTAAATAAGACACTCTGTATATTTCTGCATATTACGATAGAACTTAAAATTACCATTTCAAAAATGTAGCACACTTGACGTTTTACTAGAGTCATCTCTGAAATTTAAGTTTATTCATGTAGACTTCGGAACGCATAGTATGAACAAGTAGGCTTTGGACGAAGCGGCGATAAAACAGGAAGCAAGTGTTCACTAGTAGCTATCAATTGTTAAGAAAGCTGTTGACAGCAGTACTTAAAACTCATAGTGTCAGTAAAGCTGATAACAATTTATACTATATTTACACTAATAAATAAAACTAAAACAATAATAATAATAGTTGATGGAATCCGTCGTTACTACGTGATAATTTAACATGATTAACAAAACTAAATTTGATTTTACTACGTTTATTATCACAAAATATTTTGAAAAATATAACACTGCGATTGCAATTTCGGTCACTAGACCATCATCGGGCAGATTGAGCTGAGAACTGAATACAAAATAATTAAAGATTTGCGCTTACGGGTGGGAAAGGATTATTGCAGGTACCTAAATACACAAGAGGAACATATTTCAAGAAGGGCTAATCGAGTGAATTTCACAAATTGGTACAATACAATGTTCTTAGAAAAGTCATTATTGTTTAAATACACTGAATATAGGAGAATATATCAAGTCAATCTGATCGTTCAGCAAGATATCTTTTGCATTATTATTGAGTTTAAAAATTTCTAATGATTCTAAGTAAGTAAGTTTGGTTCCTTTCGGTAATTTGTGCATGATTTGAAAATTATCTATTTGTGGAAATGGGTGGTGGTTTTCACGGCAATGATTTGAAAACGTTGAATCCGTTTTATTTTTCAAAAAAGATTGTTGGTGTTCTTTAAATCTTGTCTTGAACGATCGACCAGTCTGACCTATATATACTCCTTTACATACAGGACAAATCAACTTATAAACTCCTGAACTTTCAAATTTTGAAGTGATATCTTTGGCATTGAATAAAAATCCTGAGAGTTTTGTCTTAGGTTTGAAAGCAATTTTAATATTACATTTAGGTATGACATTAGCAACTTTTTCTGTTAGAGGACCAAAATATGTTAAAGATGTGAATTTTTCCGATTTTTCTACTTTTAATTGGGGATATATGCTGTTGTACGCTAGTTGATTACGTTTTCCTGTTTATCATTTTATCTATCAAACTTGTATGAAAACCTTTATTTGACGCAATTAGTTTTATAGTCGAAATTTCTTTCGCTAAATTTGTTACGGATAATGGAATTGAATATGCTCTGTGGATCATTGAATTAATTGCTGAATGTTTATGGGAAAGAGGATGATTTGAATCCGACGGAATACATATATCCGTGAAAGTTGGTTTTCTATATATATCGAAACTCAAAGTATTATTATTATGAAAGATAGTTAAATCCAAGAAGTTTATTTGTCGATCCAATTCTTTTTCAATTTTGAACTTTATATTTGGGTGAATGCTATTAATATAATTCAAAAATTGATCTAATTGTCTCGCGGTGCCCTTAAAACAAGCAATTACATCATCAACGTATCTATGCCAAAAACTTATATGCGATGCTTTTGTAGAATTGAATATTATGTTCTCTATATGTGACATGAAAATGTCTGCAATAAGCGGACTTAAGGGGGAACCCATAGCCAGCCCACTAGATTGTTCAAAAATTTTGTTATCAAACTGGAAGTAATTTTGACTAAGACATATATCTAATAAGAAAATGATATCATTTATTTTAATAATATCCATAGTGGATTGTTGCAAAATATCTAAGACAAGTGGTAAACACTCATCTGCTGGTATATTGGAGAACATATTATCAACATCGAAGCTAACAAGAAAAGAGTTAGCAGGAGTTACAAAGTTTTTCAGCTTCTGTACTAAATCAACAGAGTTCTTTACTGTATATTTTCGAGTGAAATTAGTTAATTTTCTGAATGTGAAATTCAGATCTTTGGCTAATTTATACGTTGGGCTATTTATGTGAGAAACTACAGGTCGTATTGGGCTATTTTCTTTGTGGTTTTTTATTAATCCGTAAAGTTTTGGAGTCCAGGGTTCATATGTATTATTGAAAAATTAGGTTTTGATAGTGTATTTGGGGAAATTTTCTGAAGGGCTTGTCTAACTGTTTTTTGAAATTTATTTGTTGGATCGACTGATATTTGTTTAATTTGTTCCGTTTGAAGAAAATTATTCATTTTGGAAACATAATCATTTCTTGAAAGAACTACTATCGCATCGGATTTATCTGCTTTAGTGATAGTTAAATTATTAATTTCAATTTTATGTTTTAAGGATTTTATGTCATCGAAATATTTATTTGGTTTTGGAACCTGATGGCTCAAAACTTTACGGATTAATAAAAAACCACAAAGAAAATAGCCCAATACGACCTGTAGTTTCTCACATAAATAGCCCAACGTATAAATTAGCCAAAGATCTGAATTTCACATTCAGAAAATTAACTAATTTCACTCGAAAATATACAGTAAAGAACTCTGTTGATTTAGTACAGAAGCTGAAAAACTTTGTAACTCCGGCTAACTCTTTTCTTGTTAGCTTCGATGTTGATAATATGTTCTCCAATATACCAGCAGATGAGTGTTTACCACTTGTCTTAGATATTTTGCAACAATCCACTATGGATATTATTAAAATAAATGATATCATTTTCTTATTAGATATATGTCTTAGTCAAAATTACTTCCAGTTTGATAACAATATTTTAGAACAATCTAGTGGGCTGGCTATGGGTTCCCCCTTAAGTCCGCTTATTGCAGACATTTTCATGTCACATATAGAGAACATAATATTCAATTCTACAAAAGCATCGCATATAAGTTTTTGGCATAGATACGTTGATGATGTAATTGCTTGTTTTAAGGGCACCGCGAGACAATTAGATCAATTTTTGAATTATATTAATAGCATTCACCCAAATATAAAGTTCAAAATTGAAAAAGAATTGGATCGACAAATAAACTTCTTGGATTTAACTATCTTTCATAATAATAATACTTTGAGTTTCGATATATATAGAAAACCAACTTTCACGGATATATGTGTTCCGTCGGATTCAAATCATCCTCTTTCCCATAAACATTCAGCTTTTAATTCAATGATCCACAGAGCGTTTTCAATTCCATTATCCGTAACAAATTTAGCGAAAGAAATTTCGACTATAAAACTAATTGCGTCAAATAATGGTTTTCATACAAGTTTGATAGATAAAATGATAAACAGGAAACGTAATCAACTAGCGTACAACAGCATATATCCCCAATTAAAAGTAGAAAAATCGGAAAAATTCACATCTTTAACATATTTTGGTCCTCTAACAGAAAAAGTTGCTAATGTCATACCTAAATGTAATATTAAAATTGCTTTCAAACCTAAGACAAAACTCTCAGGATTTTTATTCAATGCCAAAGATATCACTTCAAAATTTGAAAGTTCAGGAGTTTATAAGTTGATTTGTCCTGTATGTAAAGGAGTATATATAGGTCAGACTGGTCGATCGTTCAAGACAAGATTTAAAGAACACCAACAATCTTTTTTGAAAAATAAAACGGATTCAACGTTTTCAAATCATTGCCGTGAAAACCACCACCCATTTCCACAAAAAGATAATTTTCAAATCATGCACAAATTACCGAAAGGAACCAAACTTACTTACTTAGAATCATTAGAAATTTTTAAACTCAATAATAATGCAAAAGATATCTTGCTGAACGATCAGATTGACTTGATATATTCTCCTATATTCAGTGTATTTAAACAATAATGACTTTTCTAAGAACATTGTATTGTACCAATTTGTGAAATTCACTCGATTAGCCCTTCTTGAAATATGTTCCTCTTGTGTATTTAGGTACCTGCAATAATCCTTTCCCACCCGTAAGCGCAAATCTTTAATTATTTTGTATTCAGTTCTTAACTCAATCTGCCCGATGATGGTCTAGTGACCGAAATTGCAATCGCAGTGTTATATTTTTCAAAATATTTTGTGATAATAAACGTAGTAAAATCAAATTTAGTTTTGTTAATAATAATAATAATAAAGAACAAAATATTTCTTTAGAAGAAGTGTTCAAAATGTCGAAAGTTTGAAAATAAGATCTTCCAACCTTCCCCAGAGGTAAAAGTCCATAGGCGTTAGGTCCGGTGACCTGGCCGGCCAACGGTTGGGTCCTTGGTTGGCTATCCAATTATTGCCAAAATTTGCAGCCAAAAAATTGCAGACAATTGGATGTTGTGAGGCGAAGCCCGGTCTTGCTGAAAATATATTTTCCTGAGCTCCATTAGCGGTAATTCGTCAACAAGGGGTTCAATATGTTGCCTTAAAATTTCTAAATGCCTCTGAGAAGTTAGGGTGCCATTATAAATGACGGGGCTGATAATTCTACCCCTGCCCATACACTGAATCCAAATCTTCCTTGACTTCTCTGCTCCACAATAGAAGGAAGTTTTTGTTGTGCCCAATAATGAGATTTATAGCGGTTGAAAATGCCGGCACTATTGACATAAGCTTCATCTGGCCAAATACAATTTGATGAAAAATCAAGCACTTGGTTACAATTTTCCAGGAACCAGTGGCAAAAATCCATGCGGCGTTCAAAATCTCCTGGTCTGAGTTCATGAACTCTTCTGGGCCTGTATGGCTTGAATTTATACTCTTTCAAAATTCGCCTAACGTTAGTTCTTGGTAGGCTTGTTGTAATTTTTAAATTTCGCATTGACGTTTTCGGATTATTTGCAACAGCTCCTAAAACGACGATTTGCGAAAATGTCTTTAAAAGGTTGCCTTCTATCTGGATACCTCTCGCAATACAAATTGTTCGCTGCATCTACATTTAGTATAAAACAGACTATCATATCCCATTTTTCATAATTATCATACTTCATTGCAAATGTGTTTGAAAAATGAATAAAACCACAAATTGAAGAGCGTCTTTACTACTTATATCAAAATTTGACAGCTACTAGTGAACACTTGTTCTTGTTCATAGTGTGCGTTTCGAAGTCTACATGAATAAACTTAAAAGCTCTGAATTTCAGAGATGACTCTAGTAAAACGTCAAGTGTGCTACATTTTTGAAATGGTAATTTTAAGTTCTATCGTAATATGCAGAAATATACAGGATGTCTCATTTAAAAAAATGATTTTTCCGTCAATAACTGTTGATGTATGATTTGAAAAAATAAATTACTTAAACCATTAAATTCTACGTAAAAAAGTGCTTCAAGAATGTTTTCATAGAACAAAAGAATTTTTGACAGGAAAAAAGTTACAGCAACATGAACATTTTCGAAAAACATGCTGTAACTCAGAAACGATGATAGATATCGATATGCGGTTTTCACCATTAAGTTTGTCATAAAAATTGAGCCTCAGACACCGCCATCAGTTTTCATCTATCTAGTTTAAAAACAGGACTTTCCCTATAAAAGTGTCCAATTTGGCCCAACCTGTACACAATTAATTAGTTGTTGATATGAATATTGCGTATCAGTGACGTATTAAATCGTTCAATTTCTGACGACATTTCGTTGATGACAAACAAAATCCACTCTTAGATTACTCCCCGAATTATTGAATCAAATACTAAGCCCACTGTATAACATCGATACCTGAATAATCAATTCATAATGCAAACACCGGAGTAACTACGTCAAACAATCAATGACGTATTCAATACAAATATGAAATAGATCGGTGAGGTTTAACTGAATCATTCATTGGTAGTGAGAAGAGATTATAGGGATTTTTGAATATCATAATTACATAGATAATAAAAAGGCTGAAACGTATGCAAAAATCACTGTCGCACTTCACTGTTGACTTTCAAATTAGTGCAATATTCTATTATTTTCGGGGAAAATACGACAAAAGACTCGTGATATTTTTTGCTCATTTTCGTTTTTTTTCACATACAAATTCCTAACCCTCTAAGTGAATTTGGAGGGAAACAAAAAAACATGAAATCATTAATAACTGAGATTGGTCAATAATAAAAAAAATGTAACATAGAAGAAAACAGTGGTGTTTACAAAATATTTTGCGACAAATGTCCTGCTTTCTATATTGGACAAACAGGAAAGAATATAAACATTCGTGTTGAAGAACATAAAAAGTCAATTTTATAAAATAAAAATACCACTGGCTTCTCCAAACGTTGTATAAAATTTAATCATTTCCTGGATTTCAACAAAATCCAATTGTTGCATTCAGGTAACAAAGGAAAGCGTCTTAACCTTCTTGAAATTCTCGAAATAAGTTCCGCCCATAATAGTCAATTACCACTTGTAAATGAACAAGTTGACTTTCAGGTATCACCTTTGCTTTTGTCTGTTTTATAAAATAAAATACTCTCCTGTAGTCAGTCTTGATAATGAGTTCATAACTCGAAACATGTCGACTATTCGTTACTGCTAAATACAGTATCTAAATATTTTTATATACCCAGTGAAACATAGGCCAAGTGTGTTTTATTTTAAAGTTTATACTTTATTATGAAATCTTCTTCTACATTCAAATGGCGGTGGTTGATGAAAATAGTTCAAATTACGCTTTCCTACTGTAAACTCAATTTGCGTTGAAAACTTTAACCCTTTAACCTAACCTGAAGGAGCTGTGAAGGTGCGCAAAACCTGAAAAACCATTAAAAAATAATAAATCTTTTCATTTGAAAGGTTACAAGAAATGTTCATTATCGAAAGTACTTTCTTAATATCACTGCAGCCCACGTTTAAATTGTCAGCCCTCTAATTCCATTCCGAGGAAATTTGGAAATGAGCAAAACCGCAAAAACTACGAAAAAAATAAGAAATCTCTCTATGAAAATGATGGTGGTGAAGAACAAAAGTTTACATCACCAAAAGGCACAGTTCTAACATCAACTCCTTCCGCGTAGAAATTTTCAATCCTCTAACTGAATTTGCAGGGGGTTTGACGGTACAAAAATCCTACAAATATCCGAGATTTGTTTGCTCTATACACCCATAAAAAAATCAAATCATTAAAAACGTACTTGTTGACCATAGTGTGTGCCAAAATATCGACTGAATTAATCCTCATTCTGACAGTGGAAAAATAGGACTAAATACTTAAAAATCGAAATGTGTTTCATCAACATAAACACTATTATACACACCCACAGCATTGGCCACTTGAATATCTGTAGTCGGAATTTAGGACAGATGCATACGGTTACATAGTAAATTTACTCATTGATTTCAAAAAAGCCAAGGTTTCGATAGAAATAAAGAAATTATAGATTTGATATAATTTTCGTTTTAAAAAGAGTTGATTGTGAAAACATTAGTCAAAGAATTACAGACATAGGATCAAATGAAAAAAAAAATTAGAAAATTATTTTACAAACTGACTTAATGTTACAAGCGAAAAAATTTGAAAAATTGTAACGTTATGAAATATCGTCCAATGGATTAACCAAATTTTAGCTGAGATTCACCAGTATAGAAGAAGACTCGATTACTAACGTCAGTTTAAATTGTAGAAGGAATAAAAATTGTTTGAAGCTAATGAATAATGCTCAGCGCAGCATAGCTTTCTTTTCGATTTGTGACGCTGAAGAATTAATACGTACGACGTAATCATATTGTGAAGGCAATAGAGTTTTTAGTTTTCCCTAAATAAAATGAATTTTTCTTAAATATCGTTTGCGCTAGAAACGCAAGACCCCAGGAGCCTACAAAAAGACCCTAGGAGTCCCACTTAAGGAAGTAAGTGGGAAGTATAAATAGGTGTTCTAATCTGATTAAAGGCCCTAAGAGTTGTAATTAAAGACCTCAGGAATATAAGCAGGAGTCCGAAAGACCCTAGGCGTTGGAACACCAGCCAACCCGAATACTTCTAAAATAACATCCTAGGAATGGAAGAAGACATAGAGGAAGACATAGAGGAAGACATCCTAAACAGATCAGTATACTGATATAAGTGAGCTCAAAATTTATTCAAAAAATTTATTCATTCTAATATATATATATATATATATATATATAATCATTTATTCCAATTTTGTATAAAATTTGTAATCTCATACTCAAATAGATTATCAAGTTTTAATAGAATTTTTAACAATTTTTTTTTATTTGTTTCATTGTCTTCATTGACATAAATCAGGGTAATAGGCGTAACAAATATATATAACGAGAATTTTCCAATTTTGGACTAGCCGGAGCATACATTTCAAGTATACCTACTTTCTTTCCATCTATTTTCGTTACATAATTGGCAAATTCACGTTACAAAAGATTTTAGAGATACATGAATTTCAAGAAATATCCCAGTATCACCAGAATGTAACGAATATTTAATTCGGCATTTTAAAACTTTGAGTTTAAGTTGACGAAAACTTTGGAACGTTTCGTCCAGATATATCTGTTTATAGTCGATTTTTTTCAATGAATATTGTTTGTAATTACGCATATTATTTAAATTCACCTGGACCTCTTATTTGGCCCCTTAAATAATCATGTTGATTTTAACGTACCGTCAAGCGGGGTTACTTTGGCCAGCCTGGGGTAACTTTGGCCACCCTTAGGTAAAAAAAAATTTATTTTCATAAATAACAGAAGAAGAAAAATATTTACATTTATAAATATACACATTGTACATTATGGTTGTAGTAAACATATTATGTGGGAAATTTTGTTTTTAAAAATCGATAGGTTGGTATTACTGGCTGTTTTATTTTGTTGTTTACCATTTGTCAATAGAACCTTCTGAAATACTTTCATCTGTACAACGGCCTGATACGCCTTTAAATAGTTGGTAAGTACTTAAATACAATAAAAAAATAGTTGTTAACCCTTAGCCAAAGGGTTGAACTGATATAATTTAAGTAAATTTTATTATTTATTATAATGTCGTAACATTACCTATAACGTAGGTTAATATGCAGGGTGTTCCAGTAAGAAGTGCTCTTCCACGAGCTATTGATAGATTAGTGAAAAATAATTCTCAAAATCTTACATACGTTCCCCTTGATAAATTTGTCTCACTCAAAAAAAAATCTTGACAAAAATTAATTTTATTTTGAATTCTACTTATGCGGAGTGAACTCATAACTTTTGTTTTATGAAGTAAAATTTCATACTGGAACACAGAGTATCAACGAACTATGTATTTCTTATCTACTCCCTTTATCTATTAGACAACTAACGCAAGGCTACCTACCCAAATAAATAAAATTCTAAATTATGTAAACTCATATTTTTCGTAAGTAATTTTCTGAAAGAGGCAGGATCATTCATTTCGACAAATATTCTGTTCATACCATATCAAATCGTATGAATCCCTAAAGAAAAATTAACGTTCCCAGTAATGAAAATAAAATGAATTGAATTTGAAGTTATCATTCTGTTTCAAAATTTGCCATGTTGTCGAATCCTCTTGACCTACTTTCACGTTTAACAATCGCCGAAATAACCCCTATATCTCATTTTTGTTGAAAATTGGGCCAGCTAATTAGATATAAGATAATTTATCACCTCTGGCAACACTATTCCCGATCGACGTCATATACATTTGATGACATGAACGCCAAGTCTCTCTGGACAGACTATATATGTACAGAGTGGCCAGATAAGAATGCAAAGTGCTGTATCTCGTAAACTATTCGTCGTAGAGACTTACGGTAGAAGTAAGCTTGGAATAAGATACCGAGATGCGGTTTTCACTTGCCTATTTTGGTATCATTACACTTCATTTTTATTGGAAAAAATTCATATAATTGCATTTAATTTTTTGAAGAAATTAGCAATTTTCTATAATTATATCAAAAAACGCGCTAAAGCGCCATTACTACAAATATGACATCTGACAGATAAGATGGATTTGATGATCCAATAAATGCTTTTCCAAATCAACTTTGTTAAAATCCATTCATAAAACATGGAATCAATCCCCACTACTTCATTTCAATAGATATTTCAAGAAGTATGGAACAAAATATTAGTTTGAAAATGTATGTGTTTTGTGATACATTTACTATGTGAATTTCAGTGAAAAATCACTTTGAAAGTTTCAGATGGCGGTGACGTCCGCTTGACGTCTTGAAAACATAGAAGCAATTTCCAGGATTTTGTTTTGGCCACTTTAGTCATAAAATTTTCATTTGTAAGTCTGTACGACGAATAGTTTACGAGATACAGCACTTTGCATTCTTATCTGGCCACCCTGCACAAAAGTTGGCCACCCCTGCTATATACCATCAGACTATCTATTCAAATCCGGACCTGAAACTAGTTTTAAACTGCCAGTAGGCCGCTTTCCAGCTGAATTATTAAGTTGCGGTTAAATGCAGTAATAATACAAGAACAAATGCCCTCTCGAGGTGCCTAATCTAATAACTTCTTACCGGTCACGACTCCGTGAAAGTGAGCTAGCTGTCAATGGATGCTACGGGATGTCACGACTTGAATGCTAAAAGTGGCTGCCAACGGATCACTGAGGTGATAAGTTTAGATTTATGACTCCTTCAATGATGCAATACTTGTACAGGAACCAAGTTCAATTTTATTCAGTCTACTACAGTCTACCTAATTCCAATAACTCATTACCAAGAATCAGAGGAAGTGCTCTAGCTCTTTCGTTAACGCATTTTTGTTTTTTAAGATAAAAATCTGAAATTAGGAAGACATACTCTTTCATGTAATTCTTCACAACTTGACACCATTCTCAAATTGCAGAAGAGAGCAATTTGTTACATGTTTGTACTAAAAAAAAGGCTCATTGCAAACCTAACTTCAAGAAAAATGGAATTTTAATGCTTCCTCTTAAATATTTACTTGAATCTGTGTGCTTAATTCATAAGTGTTTTGATGCCGTACCCTTAGTGTCACAGCACCGTTATTCCACCAGATCATCGGGTCATCATGTTCACCTCCCTATTCCTTCCTCTGAATTAACAAAAAAGTCCATCATTTACAATGCTAAAAAAATTTACAATCACATTCCAGAGGAATTAAAATCTTAAACTTCCTTGGCCAATTTTTGGAAGCGAACAAAACCTTATTTTCTTGATAGACTTTATTACTCTACAGAGGACTACTATCCTGAATATTGATTGGTCGATATGACCAATCAATGTGTTTTTATTTCTAGGTACTACATTGTTTAGATTTTATATTTTTTATTGATGTGTAATCATCTTTATTTTTTACATTGTTTTGTTCCTATATTTTTCGTTTTGTCAATAGAGTGTACAATTTCAAGACAATAAAGTATATTTTGATTTGATTTGATATTTCTTAAAAATTTTTTGGTGTGCTCAAGAAAATTCTATTTCATATATTTTAAGGAGTACAATTACATTGTTGTGAGCAAACGGTATATATGACTTGTATAATATATTGCACATTTCGAATAAGTGGTAGTGTATTTGGGATTTCTTAAAATAAAATGCAATTGAAAAACAACATAAGGTTACAAGTGATCATTTATTTGTGTGATATAACAAAAAACAATTTTAGAAATGCATAAATGTATATCGCACTTAGTTCAAACAAAACTCGTCCTAGAATTACAGTCAGGAAATTTGCATATGAAAGAAAAAGATTTTTCATCTATAGTGGTAAATGACCAACCCCATCTAACCGCATCATCATCACTGCTTACTTCTACGTCCATATCTCCCCACCCATAATCGTCATCGTCGTCATCACTAAGCCCTTCAATATCTGGTACACCCCCCTCTATTAGTTTTAATAGTTATTACGGGACTTTTTCACTCATTTTTCAATTCGTACCACTATAAAATAAATCTAATATAACAAAAACTCTAAATAACGTGGAGTTTTTTATCATACCTCACAGAAATCCTACCACTGAAGCACCTCAAAACTTTATATTATTCTTCAGTTGAGAGTCTCATTCATTATGGAATAGCGGTATGAGGGGGAACTTCAAATACTCACATCCGCTCTATCGAAGTCATGCATAGACATTTCCTCAAATTGATATTTTCAAGAAATAATAGGTATTCTTTCTGGACATAAGACAGTTGCATTTTTTTTGCTCTGGTATTAGATATCATTCGAATAAGCATACATCATTGCTTACCTCCCATCAATATACAACACTCGCCTAAGAAATTATGTTACACCCCTGATGGTTAGGGTGCTTCTCAAAGATCATACTCCAAAACCTTATAATATTATACTTCAAACATTAAAATCGATAGAAAATATTAATCGCTTCAAACTAGAACTGGAAAAGCACATACTTCGAAGTAAGAGAATCGAAGTTCTCATCTTGAGTTGTACTTGTTTTTCTTATTTTTGTTATTTTAATATTTTATATACAATGTTTTATATAGTATAAGTTTCAAATTTTTATATAATTTTTGTGTATATGCGTATATTATGTGTGTGTATGCGTGTATGCTTAGATTTATGAATGTATGAATACGTGAATTTTTTTGTATAGATTTATACTCGTATGTATGATAATTTTATATTTCATACTTGAATGGGTTGAATAATTTATTGGAATTTTCATATTTGTATATTTGGTGATCTCTTTGTTTTTTCATTGTTTGTTTCTATCACTTCTCGAAACAAGTGTTTACACTTATCGGGTTTTTATTCATTCACAACAACTGATCTTTATTTTTTTCACTTGTATTTGTACTATACTTGTGTGAATAAATATTATTATTATTATATCAAAACATTCGATTCTATCGCCTAAAACTCAAATTAACTAATTCATTATCCAGTAAATGATACTCCAATTGTTTTTATTTACGGTTCAGCTTGTTTCGCTCTGCATGGCAAAACAATCTAATTTCATTCACCAATTTGCCAGGGAACCCGCACGAAAACCTTCTTCACGAGCGTAACCATGACCGTCTAAACTGACGTCATAAATATTGATCGCCGCCTGACGCAAGAACAACTTGACTGACGTCACGTTCGGGCTTCCCGGCGCAAAACTAGCATACGAATTTATTTCAGGAAGCGTTACCCCAACCCTTAGAGAATATATTGTTAAATAGACGAGTGCGTGGCATGTAACACCCTGGCCGAAAGGGCAACCTTGACCTCAATGAAGACATTTGATTTGATTATGTAATAATGCAATTGCAAGGAAATAAATTGAAATATTTTGTCGCAAAGTATGAGTGTGATACAAATGAATAACAGGTTGAAAAAACTGAAAAACACGCTCCAATAAAAAAGCAAACTCAAAACTAATTTTCAATAAATTTAAATCAAGAATACGCTATTAACAATAGTTATGGGCGTTAGGATCTAGTAATGTAAGTGGTGTATACAAGATTTTATTTTTCACAAAAAAATTATTTTAATATAATGAAAAATCAATTTTAAAATCGGTTCATTGCTCCTATATTTTTCATTTTCCTTTTCATAGTAGGCGTGTCATTTGTTGATATTTTGACGTTTGTGAATATTTTTGTCATCATATTTAGTGAATGTCATTGCTGCTTTCTTCGTGTAGTCTCATAGAAATAATGAAAATGAAAATGAAGTTACCCAAGAATATCATAAAAACGGCAGCCAAAGCTGCGAATCATTCATCGCCCGAGAAATCCAGAGTCGTATACGACAAGGATTATGAAGTATTCAATCAATGGAAGTTGCTTCATTTCTCCTCGTACAATTAGCGGGCGTTATGATCCATTATGCCCGCTCATAACGCCCTATGGCATAATGAGTGTATTTATAGCAACCGTATCTAAGATAAAATCAACAAATAATATACAAATGAAAAATAAAAAATTTTATTGTAGAAAAGCGTGAGGTACTAGAGACAATTGTTTCAATATTTTGATGACAGATAGTAGAATCATCATTCAAATATTTAAAAAAGCACACTACGCTTTTCCACAACAAAAAAAATGTTAATTACACTATTCTTATTTTGAATTTATTGAAAATTTTTTTCTACTTTTTAGTTTGGTTGTCTACTAAAGCGTGTTTTTTAGTTTTTTCAAACTATTAATCTTTGTTTTTATAGTTTTAAAATGATGATAATTTCGTAGCAACGAATAATCGGCGTACTTAGCACAAAGACACTATCGGGTATCGGATTTGGAAAATCTCTAATCCTGAAGGTCCTGATCAGGATAATGGGACATACTATTTTTTGGATTGTCATTGTTCCTTGATAAGTGTGCAAATCAATCTGACTTTTTGAAGGGGATGAAAATCACGTTCGAAGATTCTGTTACATAGATACATACCAAGCTAATAAAAGCATGTTAAAAAACACCGAAGTATTCAGGCTAGCTGGCACGTGTCTCAGAGAGATCTCGGGTTCGAACCCTGGGGTGGACTGGTCTGACATGAGTTTTTCTTAGAGGTTTCCTCATAGCATAAGAAAGTGACTCCTTGCAAACTCACAAAGGCGAATGCTACGCCAGTATTCATGTTTTGAACCCCACCTCACCTCCTGCCTTCCACAAATTATCCGTTCTCAATCCATAATCAGGCGCGGATCCAGGGGGGTAACTGGGGGAACGTTTACCCTCCTCCCACCCCCAATGGCACGGGCCACACCTAATTCTTTTGATTGGAAGCTACTTGATTTACCATTGCCCAAAATACCAGTCCCTTTTGACTTTTGAATATCTAAAAGTCCCCCCCCCCCCAAAGTCGGGCCTGGATCCGCGCCTGTCCATAATACATGTAGCTATTTATATATATATATATATATATATATATATATATATATATATATATATATATATATATATACATGTATATATATATATATATATATATATATATATATATATATATATATATATATACGAGTGGAACGTACGATCTGGCAGTCAAGCTGAAATTGTTCACACCCTAACCCAAGCATCCCGCTTTCCTCAAACATACTTGGGGGAAAAATGAAACCTGTTGCTTTTCTCTTCCTTTAAACCTTTAGAGTAACAGATTGTTTGAAATTCCACTTCCAGAGAACTGCTTTGTTGAATTAAATTCATACGTTCACAAATTCCGATATATTTTCTCATTTTAGAAAAGGCGTTGGAAATAAATAAGAACTCATGAATAAATAAATTTTAGCAGTTTATTACGATATTTATATCTTCAAAAAAAAACAGAATTTTGTCGCAAATATCTCAGATATATCTATCTATTCATCAAATAAATTTACTGAAGGGGCATTGTTAGTTATTTATTTATTTTTTATTTATTTATTTAATCAAACGGACTTGCCATTTTACATTATTAAACTAAGTAAATTCAAAGATACAAAAAAATATTATTCCACATTTCAATTTAAAAATACAAAAAAAAAACATGAAACAACATTCATAATCAAATTCCTTTATAAATTAAACCGACAACTTCATAAGCACCTGCAAAAACGAGCCTGCTCCTAACTATCTGCTTATCGGTTGCGACTCGAAATATTTCTTAAGGGAAAAAATTGAGACTGCAAAAAGATCAACTTCGCATTCATTCGCAAGTCTTTGAGATCTAATTAAGGGGCTGTTCATAAAATAATTAGTTGGAGCAAAACTTAAGTTAAAAATTTCTCCAGATCTCAATAATGCGGACCTGCAATTAAGGCTTATTTTAGCTTAGATGTAAATGGAATTCCATTATTTATACTAAAGAATATTCATTTCTGTTGATTATTTTTCTTCATGTCAAGTTTTGTGATTCAGCATAAATTTATTATATATTTATGCATATTTATGCATAAATATGCATAAATAGGTATACATATATATATATATATATATATATATATATATATATATATATATATATATATATATATATATATATATATATATATATATATATATATATATATATATATATATATATATATATATATATATATATATATATATATAGGTGTGTGTGTGTGTGTGTGTGTGTGTGTTGTGTGTGTGTTCATAAATTGATGATAAGATAGAGATACTGTATATTTTCTTTCAGTTGATTTATGTTTACCATCATATTTTATCGAGTGATCATAATATAGAATCTTTAAAATAGCATTTGAGAATTTCAATAATATTAATTTTATTGTAGCTTGTGACTCAGATATAATATTATTTTGGAGTAAGTTGAAATAAGAGAGAATCAATTAAAATTTTCATTGTCTTATATTAAACCAAATTATTTTGTAGAAATGAGGATATCACCTTTCTGTACGTTTCAGAGTTACATGTTCAAAATATGACATTACAATTTTATAATGTCACATTTTGAACCTGTTGGTAGTTAGGACTAACGTAAAAATGTGAATATAATGGGAAACAATAAATATTTTTGAAATTAAATATCTCGGAAATTATTCAAATTAACCATGAAATGTCTTGATTTGCTTGAAACAATATGTGGAAATTGGAGATATGAGTTTATATTTTCGGATATTTCTTCAAACTTGGCTAAGACACTTATAAAATTAATTAATTATTCGTTGGTAAATGGTATGGCTGCAAAATGGTGAATGCGCTGGTGAAAATTACAAACTGATCGTTGTAGATATTGAATAGTAAATACATATACAAATATACCTACAATTATATTATTATTATAATATATATATATACATATATGTTTGAGTATTCTGCCTGAATCTTTCTTCAAATCAAGAAATTTTCTCCAACGTCTGAGAAAAAGTATCCATAATTTTGAGATTTTGAAACATCCTTTCTTTGCGTTTGTCGTCAACGGTAAATCCAGTCAGGACAAATATCGTCGTAAATGATATAGTATTGGAACAGGTAAAATACTTCAAATATTCAGGCTGCTATATATGTTCCGACAGAAGACATAGAAGAAAAACTTAATAAATTCACACATATCTGCAGAATTATCAGCAGAACATTAAAGAATGAAACAAGAAAATATACACAAATAAAATTTTACCAGATGATAAATACCAATCTTCTTATATGGTAGTGAAACATAGACAACAACAAAAAGAGAAGAAAATCAAATACAAGCAAAAGAAATTAAATTTCTAAAAAGAGTGAAAGGTTGCACAAAACTGGACAGACTAAGAAACGGAGTCATAAGAACGGAATTAAACATCTTTAATATAAACGACAAAATAAAGGAAAGTAAAAGTAAATGGAAAGAACATACACGAGAAGAGGATACCAGCCAAAGTAAGATTTTATCAATGCCAAGGAAGACGAGATATCGGAAGGCCGAGAGGAGGATGGGTATCGTAACAGGCAAAGTGCCTAAAACGTGAATTGAAGAAGAGGAATTCTCCTTTCTAAAATACTCCAGATGAAATAATACTGAATTCAATGTGTATTTTGAAAAACTTTCATTCAATTTAGGATACTCAACTGCTGAATATTTAAACAAAATATTATTAAAAATATACTAAATATAGATATTTTTTGACTTACTTATATCAAAAGGTAAATTTCAAATGAGTTCTCAAGTTGCAAACCGAAAGCTAGTGAAGTACTACAAGGTAGGTATAATTTTATGCAATATATTATTAATGTTTTGTATACATTGAGTTCGATTCATTGGCCTATGATACTGGTAAATCTACATCATTATGATATACATTATAATTTGAAATCAGTGTTGGTTATAAAGAAAGAGCTCTTTTTATACGATGTAATAATAAAAATAATATTAAAATGCAATGAGTATCTATCGTTAACAAACGCAGGAGTGTTAAAATTTCAGATGTCTATCACATCCTTATTCTCATTTAGTATATCCTCCTACAATATCCAAACTCACTAAAATCCTACCACGTTATAAAGGTTGTCTGGTCAAAAAAAAAGTATAATTTTCAAAAAAAAACCTCAAATCAATATCTTTGTTATATAATGCAGAACGATATTTCAGAACTGCACAAGGCATTAAACTACGTAACTACGCTATGAATAAGATGACTAAGGCTCTACGACTATTCAAACAAAAATAACTCCTTGTGGTATCAAACAATTCAATTCAACGTTAATTTCTTATTTCAGAACTTCTAACTCATCTGATAATGAAATGTTGTATTTGCGCAGTTTCCAGTTGTTTCCAACTACGTTCTCGCGTAATCGATGCCTCATTGACGTATTTTATCTACGTATCTACTTCAATTGAAACAGAAACCCTGAGAATGATGTAAGCTAAAAAGGTTGTTGCACAATTTTCGTTTAAAAATACAGAATCAACAGCAACTCCAATTCAGAAACAGCTCCAACGCCAGCGATAATTGGAACAAAGCAATAACAGGTGATTAAATAACAAACAATGAAGAAAGGACTGAAGTTTTAACATAACAATTGTGTTTCTCAACAATTCAAGGAGTTAATCGAATTTCAAATCAGTCTGAAATCTTTTAAAATAATCACTTCACAATTATTTTTTATCCATAAATATTTCTATTAATTATGTATATTATAAATCAAACTGATAACTATCTATTTTGTACTAAAATTCTGTTTTTAAAAAGATTATTTTATTGAAAATATCGCAAAAAGAAAATAAATTTTACATATTTATTCTTTTTTGCCAATATAATTGCCATTATCTTAATCAACTTAATATTATCGACCATGTTATTTTCAAAGACGTAGGTATATTTTATTGAAAATTTAGCATTTTTTAATATACCTACCTAATGACAAATTTGAAATAGACAATACATAATTTTATCATATCGTGTCAAAAACAAAACTGATTAAATTAAATTATCAGATCCTTCATCTGATGAACATGACCTGATGGAAGCTGTAAGCCAATGCCATTGCCGAGACAGGGACACTAGCTGCCCGGGGCAGGCATGAGTAGACATGGACCTTGTCTCCAAGGGAATGGCTTTTAGAGAGCTCAGATCTGCGCAAGTGCGAAGAACTTTCATATTTCGCAATTCCAGGAACGAAAAGGACTTTGGGTCGATAAAATTTAATGTCAAACACTTGTCCATCATTCACCCATCTAGAACAAATTTATTTATAAAAATTTAATACACAATATGGATATTCTATGTACAGGGTGGGTAAATTTCGATGTTTGTATGGGGTAGGTATCTCGATAACTATAGGAGATACAAAAAAATGCAGGGCGCATTCTCGATCTTTTTTTCGACACAAACTCACTGGCGAAAACCTACATTTGCTATCGTCTTTTGTTTTCGAGTTATAAACAAAAGTTCGATTTTTCGACAAGTGTGAATATCATGGTTGGTTGTGAAGTTACGAGATAATAACTTTTAAATTTTTAAGATACTCTTTCATCTTTAGTCCAGTGGCAAGCAATTTCGAGTTATGGCCTGAAGATGTATATTATTAAATGGGAATCATAGTTGGTTCTGGTTTGGTTGGAACCTATTTTTTTCTCCCTTTCTAACGATGTATCGTAATTATGTCGGATCGCTTTTGATGTGTAAGTTTTTAATTGCGAAAATAATATTTTACTACATTAAATTTTCGTTTGTTATACGTCATTCCAAGTAGACGAATGTCATCTATGACAGAGAGTGTCCATTTGGGGGCATCCATTAATCGAGTGAGAGATTTTTTGCGATTTTTCGTTTTCAAATGACTTTTTCGAAAGAAAATAAAATGCATTTGCAATTTTTGTTATTGTAAATAGTTAATACAATTTTGAGGTTAGTTCAGGATCATTCACGTTCTTCTTCTTTTACTAGATATTATAGCCAACAGTATGTATGTCTTTGTTGTCACAGTCACAAAAATAAAAAAGCAAAAAGTTAGGTATGAAATTAATATCAAAATTTTGCCGTCATGTCCTCTATAGAAAATAACGTAAAAAAAGGTTAGTTGCAAAGAACACTCTGCGCAAACGTTTTTAATTCAACTGACAAATTGCCCACTGGTTAGTTAAATTCTTCAAGGTCGGCTCTCCTTCAGGAAAACGTTCAACATAACTAAAGTAGCCACTTAGACGTGTTCAGAACGTTATGACCATTCCCAAAATATCTACTACTTGTAGTCAGTTGGTTGAACATTGTAACAACTTTGAAGTTCAACTAAAGTCATGCTCAATATTAGGACGACGTTGTCCGGTGGTTTAGAGAGCGTCGTTCTATAAATGACTAATCTCTGCACCAAGTACAACGTTAATTTTGGTGTATTATGTGGTTATCGTCGCCAAAATGCTACTTGGGTGTGCTCAATTCCAATAGATTTATTTAGAAAAACAATTTTTTTATAATTTTTTCTATTTAAGACTAGTATTTGAGATTTTTAATGGCGTAGCACAATGAGATTTAATAATAAAATACTTAAATAGGAAGTACTGAAATTTGTTAAAGAATATTCATTCTAATTCAATCCAAGGAGACTCATGTATGATGTCAAGAGTGACTTCTATTTAACACTTTTTATTCCGCCATTACTTCAATAAAAAATTCTAGTAGTTCAAGTAAATTAGTAATAATAGAATTTTTTTCAGTGAAAATCATTAGTTCGTCGAATGTTAATTATAAAAGGATATTGCATTATTTTTTTATGAATAATCGTCACATCGTAGCGTATTTTTTTATTAATAGTTAACGAATAATGTTTGAAAAATACTTGTTCATAATTAATAAAAGAATAAATTGTTTCCAAACAAATGAATTTATTTTTAGTTGATATTATTATATTCTTCTATCAATGCATAATTAAACCGCAATGATCATTATTTTATATTATGATTTACCCATATTTTAGTGAAAAAAATTTTTTTACTCAGTTTACCCAGTTTTCTCCCAATTTTCTACTGTTTCTTGGGGAAAAAAATATTACGTGATATTAACCGTGACAACCCCCTCCTCTACGTGAGATTGAGTGAGATTTCGCTCGACCCCCTCCCCCCTAAACACCTCACGTAAATAATGGATGCCCCTCATCGAATTTACTAAAGCCAACGGCGCTTAAAAAAATAAAAGCAGAATATAAAAGGGCTGATTGCAGGCTAATATTCCTGACTATTTCACTCATTCCATTTTTAGTGAGAAAGTTTCCATAGCTACTCTCGTTACACAGCGATAAAACATGCAAGCCGGCAAAACTTACTATGTTAGTATTTCAGCGATTATATAACTCATGTATGAATAAGCCAATAGAATCCGTGAATTTTGCATAACGACGTAGTATAGATAAGTGAATATACCCTTGACGACGTGATATAATCGTTTTGGTGTTTCGCCTCGTGTCAAAATGTATATATATTTTCATATTCACGGTGTTTTGACGTTTTTCAAAAAAAATTAATATTTTTTATTCGTTATATAATCGTAACGAATACCACTCGAGCAATCGAAAATAATCGATTATACTGACCTCGTCACTCGGCGTATTTTTTTAAAACACCACTCGAGCTGCGCTCTCGTGGTGTTTCGCAAAATACGTCTCGTGACTCGGTAGTATAATCGATTATTTTCGATGCTCTTGTGTTGTGATATTATTACTGATAATATTTTGACATTTCTCACACGAATCGTTATTTCCTTGACTTTCCCAAATGTGACCATATTACTGTTAGACATATTTTCTCGTGAAATAGTCATGTCGAATACCACTCGAGATGAAATTTAAGCAGGTAAAATTTCTCTCTTGTAACATTCAAGTTTGTTGCTTAGACAATTTCGCTCATGACATTTTTTCCAAAATCACTCGCCTGACGGCTCGTGATTTTGATACAAATGTCATTCGCGAAATCGCCTAAGCAACAACCTTTCATATTACAATCGAGAAATTTTGCCGGCAAAATTTCATCTTTAGTGGTATTATATATGACATACGAAATAACAATAATTGTCGATGACGATTGACATAATTCACCATCTGCCACTGTTGTCCTCTTTCACCGACACCGGGTACGTTCCACCGTGTGTCCTCGGTGTCTGGGTTGAGGATTGCCGTGTATGTTAAACTGTGTTCTATATCTGTTTTGTCGTTAACCATCTTGTTGGTCCTTTTTTGTATATGAATTAGTTCAAATATTTCACTGTGTAACGCATCCGATGGCGTTGAAGGAAGAGCAGAGTCAGGGAATGATGTCAATAATTATTTTCATATTGCGCCGAATATTAATTAGCACACAATCATCTTATTTTAAACATTGAGGAAGGTTGCAAAGTATGTTTAAACGTTTTTACACTTGTGAAATCCATACCTTAAACGTTTTCTTCAAAAATTTTAGAAGTAGACCTTCTGGAAAATGTTAATTGATCGACCTTAGCAACAGAAATTGTATGAATTTTTAAAATTTGATAAATAGTAGATCACTTTTTCTGCTTTCTCTTATAAGGCAGCCTATAACTGAAGAAATAAAAACGCTCAGCGTACCTTTGAACGTTCAAATAAATACATACATGTTTCTAACCTCTAACATCGACGTCAAAGCCTTGTTTTCCCAAGAAAATACACAAAGGAAGAATCCTGAAGATGTTCCATTTAATTTAATAAATTCAAATACTTCGCATTCAAATAACTGAATAAATCATTAAACCATTAACTCTTGTAGAAATTTCCTACAAACATCATTATTTAACAAAATATTTTTCGGAAATCTGATGAAAACTGGCAAACGCCATATAGCTTGAGTAGAAAGAAAAGTAATAAATGTTAACTTTTTATTAAATTACCTGTTTTGTTGTAAAAATGAAGTTTGCTAATTATTCAAAATGAAGTGATTCTCTTCTAGATGTTCTACACTGAAGAAGAAGAAAAATAGCATAAAATGCGACACATGTCATATTTGAAAAAAGCTTCATAAAAAATTATCTCGTTTCAGGCTTTGTCTGTTGCAGGCTTTTTCAACGGAAATATTTTTAAGTTTTTTATCGTTTTAGTACTCGCTACTCACTGTTTCGACTTCTAGTGAATGTTAAGTTTTAAAATAATTGTTCATTATATTTACTGTACTTGTACATTTTAACGAATACTTAGTATTATATAGTTTCAACCTTCCGGCGTGTTTTCGGCTCTTCCTTCCTATCACCATGGCTGATGAAAATAGAATTAGATCCTACAAAAATAAGGGAAAAAATTCTGAAGTATGTTTCCATATAATATTGATATCTCTGAATGCATTTCCATTATAATCAATTACTTAATTTTCTCCTAGGAAATGCGTCTCAGACGTATAGGGCAAACAGTAGAATTGAGGAAGGCTCGTAAAGAAGAACAACTACTCAAAAGAAGAAATATTGCAGTGGATGAAGAAACTCCAACTTCCCCATTACAAGAGAGTAACAACTCATCATCCTCCCCAGTATCTATGTCAACTGAAGAGATTCTCTGGGGTAAGCTGCGTAGTACCTAAAACAGATTTTTATAATGTCCAGGCTGTATCGATTCTCATGAAGTAAACCTATAATACATATTAGTCAACTACACGCCTTATTCTTAAGGGTTTATATAATTTCATTTCTTATGAACCTGGACCTCAATGATTATAATTTTATTACGAAACCGCTATGTTTAAAGTATCATGTGCAATTCCCTCACTCATTGAAGCCTTAAATATATATATATATATATATATATATATATATATATATATATATATATATATATATATATATATATATATATATATATATATATATATAATGGTGGTTATTCAATGTATGTGGAATATTTTCTCACAATTTTCTACATACACTTCATTCCCCACTTCCATATTTTTCATATGTTTTAAGCATTCTTGCTCCTATATAGCTTTGTGACTTAGAGGGAACAATGGATGAAGTTATTGATTATTTTGTCTCCAATTTTCTGAAATATAGTAAATGAACAATAAGTATGAAATATGTTAAAAACTGATGCAAAAGAGTACCTGACATTTTGGTCAATAATGTATATTTAACTAGCTTGAAACTAGAGCATCAAGTTTGTTTTTCACTTAATTTGTGTTTATTAAATTGAGAAATTACAAGGTATCACTATCTTATATAATATTATTGATTGAAAACTAACAATAAGCACTCCTATTCAGGAATGATGAATCCTGATGAAACAGTCCAGTTCAATGCAACACAGGCTTGCAGAAAAATTTTGAGCCGTGAAAGAAATCCTCCAATCGATCATATGATTAGGTTGGGAGTAGTTCCCAGATGTGTTGAATTTCTAGGAAAAAGCCATAAGTGAGTATGGCACTAAAATATAAATGAGCTTTAATATTGAAATATTGCTGTTTTTCTTTTTAGCCCTGCACTTCAGTTTGAAGCTTGTTGGGCATTAACAAATATTGCATCAGGTACTCCAGAGCAGACTGCTCAAGTAGTCCAAGAAGGAGCTTTATCCAAATTGAAGTTGCTGTTGTCATCACCTAGACTAGATGTTGTTGAGCAAGCTGTTTGGGCTATTGGTAATATCTTAACTGAAACTTATTCAAGTGACTAATAATTTTCTTTAAAACATTTTAATTGAATTTATAATTTCAGGTAACATCGCTGGTGATGGTCCAATAACTAGAGACTTAGTCCTGGACAACAATATTCTAAGTGATCTTCTGGGACTAATCTCCCACTATTCACCTAATATACCAATATCGCTCTTGAGAAACATAGTTTGGGCCATTTCTAATCTTTGTCGTAACAAGAATCCCCAACCAAATTTTGATATTGTCAAACACGCTCTACCTACACTTGCAAAACTCTTACAGTATAAGGATAAAGACGTTCTGGCTGATAGTTGTTGGGCGCTCAGTTATTTAACGGATGGAAGCAACGAAAAAATTCAAGCTGTGCTGGATACTGGTATGGTTGAAACACTTGTTGAACTACTTAAGTGCGATGAAAATACAGTTTTAACACCTGCTCTGAGGGCTGTTGGAAACATTGTCACAGGAAACGATACGCAGGTATTGTTAATTACAACTTATTAATTGTTTGAAATGTTTATATGATTAAATTACATGCAAATTTCTTACATATGAAAAATTGAACTGTGTAAAGTGGCTCTTGTGAAACTGAAGTAGCATTTATGTACAGTACTGGCAAATAATGTTGAACACCTTAGTATTAAATATCGAAACATATTTATATGTATATATCCAACTGTAATATTTTAGAACAAAATTCATTTTTCTTGCAATACACTACAAATGAGCATCTCACGAAATTACAGTAAAAAATTATGCCCTTGTATTTAGTATGGTGAACCCATCTTCAATTCCACTTATTTTATTTTAATATCTTCTAGAACACCATCCCAAAAGTCTCGTATTTTAAATGAGAGCTGCACATGAATTATATTTTGATTATAATCATTTTATATGTTGCAGACGGATATGGTGATTGCTGCCGGTGCTCTGAAATATATGCCTCGCTTGTTGCAGTATCCCAAATTGAATATTGTTAAAGAGGCAGCTTGGACAGTATCTAATATCACTGCTGGAAATAAACATCAACTTCAACAAGTCCTAGAAATGGGAATCCTGCCACATCTTATAAATGTTTTACAAACTGTAAGTTCTGTTATAATATACATTTTTTATTTCTGAAAATTTAATCATAACGCAAGCGTACTTGTATTTAATCTGTTAGAAAATCGGTTTTTGATTATCGTATAACTTAGTGTATTTTACTTAAATGATATATAAATATATTGTTTAAAGCATTATAGATGTTGAACAAAACTAAATTTGAATTTACTACGTTTATTATCACAAAATATTTTGAAAAATATAACTGAATTCAGTTCTTAACTCAATCTGCCCGATGATGGTCTAGTGACCGAAATTGCAATCGCAGTGTTATATTTTTCAAAATATTTTGTGGTAATAAACGTAGTAAATTCAAATTTAGTTTTGTTCATCATGTTAAATTATCACGTAGTAACGACGGATTCCATCATTATAGATGTGCCAGAACTGTTCAGAAGCTATATCATTTACCAAAATTCTGGTTTAATGAAACTAATTTCTTGTTATGGAATTTATCCTGATTTTCTATACTTTCTCTCATATCTAAAATTGTTTGGTATTTTGTTCTTAACATGTTTTCTATTGAAATATTCAGTGTTCTGTACAGATCATTATATTCAGCTGTCATACTATTTGCATGTAAAAAAATTCTATTTTAACTACCATATAGCATATAAGAAAAATTTGTACAAATGAATAAAATATTTTTTTTCTCAGGGTGACTTCAGATCCCAGAAGGAAGCAGCGTGGGCCATAACTAACTTCACAAGTGGGGGGACCATTCCACAATTGGTTAAACTAGTTGAATTAGGCGTTATCAAGCCAATGTGTAATTTGTTGAATGCAAAGGATGGCAAAACTGTTATTGTTATTTTAGATGGTTTAGCCAATATACTTGATGCAGCAAATAAGGTCGGCCAGCTGACAAATGTTGCCATATTGATTGAAGAATGTGGCGGACTGGATAGTATAGAAAACTTGCAAACTCATGAAAATGAAAAGGTATTAGAAAAGGCGTTAAGCATAATTGAAAACTATTTCTCTGAAGAGGTTGTCGATGAGAATGAAAAACCAAGTACCACTACAGATGGGACTCTAACTATTTCTCTGAACACTGAAATGCCATCCTCTGGAGGATTTTCATTTTGAATTGTGACGTCTACTTGTGTTGGAGATAATCTGGCCAACTTCAGTGAATCTCTTTGTGGCATTATAGAATAAGTGTTATCAGTTTTTCAAAATTGATTTTTACTACATCATTCCAAATATAGCACTCATTTTTAGGTCTTTCATTATTATCGTTATTTCTTTCATAATTCTCTGAATGTTATTAAACTTTTGTAATTTCGTATTTTATTTCTTCGTGTTACTTAATTCTTATATTTTCACATGTTCAATCAGAAGTCAGAATTATAACAAGTAATTTTTCTATGCAAAATGTTCAATTACTGTATATTGTTTTGGTTTATGAGATATATATATATATATATATATATATATATATATATATATTTATTTCCTATGGCAAAAAAAAAATGTTTATGAGATTAAGTGAGTTAACTGATATAAAAAATGAACAAAATGCTTCATTTTTTGGTGTTTCAGTTAAGTCGTTAATTTTGCTATCTCTGATACAAACTCATTTAATTGCAGTGAATATACCTGAAATACAATTGACCTAGACGTTTAGTTTTTTCAAATAGTTTTTTTTTTTTTTTTTTGAAGTATAACAGATCACCATTATTTTAGTTGTAACTCAGAATAGCTTGAATTCGTCTCTTTGAAATTTTAAAATGCATGCAGGTAATGTTAATCTTATAAAAAAAAATTCTTGGTTTGAGAAGTATAAGTATTTACATAAGTAATATACTTTATACATGGAAACATTTTTTTGGAAACATTACTGCAGGGGTCAAATTTTGAGAATTTCATCGACTAACACATTAGTTATTAATTGAATTATTACCAATCCATTATTAGAATATTGAAGGTATATTTAAATCGCGTTCTGGACTGACGGGATTTACGAGCAGCTGAAGGCTGCTTCTGAAACTTATTTGAAGTGGATAACCTCTATTGATATTTAACAATAGGAGATTGAATCGTTTAGCAACAGATTGAAAGTGCAAAACAAAAAGTGTTGGTAATGTAATTTTTTTTTATATATATAAATTGCGTATTTCATAAGATGGGTTACTCAAATTGAACGTTCCAATGACGGGAACATCTTCCAAACATAAACAGCTTCGAAGATGATCAGTTGTTTTCAAGATGAATTGAGAAAACCTGGTTGGTGTGGGAGTGATGATTATGAAGACCTCAAGGAATCTAAAGAAAACGAGCATGTGAACTAAATCCGAATTATTTGTCATTATCCGTACATGCGCACGGATTTTAATTTGTCCATTTTTAATGAAACTTCAGAATGACCCGTATCTGCGTATTTTTTTGCCAGCAGGTTATGTTTTGATAAAATTAATTTTTTCCGCAAAAGTATTAATTTAATTAAAATCAAAGATAATTGGGAGTACAGAAAAGTATGAAAACACTAATTGAAATAAAGAGTGTAAAATGTCATTATTTAAAAGTAATACATTGGTAGATGTCTTAGCATTCTATCGTTTCCATGAAATTAATGTCGATGATTTTACATCTGACTTAGGTGAAATACTGGAACAAGGCATTGTAGATCCTAACCGCATGTATGTGTTTATCGGAGATATAAATATTAACTTGTTGGATACTAGCTCAGTACAAACGAATAATTATTTAACATTAATGCATAGTTTTGGGTTCACAAGTGTTATAAATAATCCAACTCGAGTACAAGGTAGCTCGAATACTTGCATTGATCATTTGTTCGTGAAATGCAAAAGCCAATTTTATAGTGATGTGCACTCGGCTATATTAACTAGTGACTTCACTGATCATTTTCCTATTTTCTTGAATATAGAACTCCAGAACACTGACAGTAAAAATGTTAAAAGTACAAGAGTGTATCATAAAACTAATTATACAAAACTAACTCAGCTATTGTCTGAGGCAAATTGGGATGACGTGGTGGATACCAATGATGTTGATTTAAGTACAAATAACTTCATTAACACATTACAAACCTGTATTGAAAATTGCCAGTATGAATGTAAAATTAGTAAAAGAAAGAGAAGGATAAAACCTTGGATCACTGATGGCCTTTTGATATCAATAAGAAAAAGAGATAAACTAAAAAAACAGTCAGCTCTTAATCCAAATTGTTTGGATGCTCTGAATACGTACAGACAGTACAGAAATCAATTAACAAAACTAACAAAAAAATCCAAATATGACTATTATAAAAACAAAATTTTTGAAAGTGGGACGGATCCCAAAAAAACGTGGAAAATAATAAAGGATGCTACTGGTGATAAGGAAACCAGAAGGGAAGTAAAACATGTTATGAGTAGTAATGGTGAAATACTGAGTAATCCAAATCAGATAGCAAATGAATTCAATGGCTTCTTCACTATAGTATAGGAGATAAGCTGGCGGTTTTGATTGAGTTGAACCGAAATCATATAACTACACTGGGGCTACACCAGTCAATCCAGAATCTTTCTTCTTCATACCTATTAGCGATAGCGAGATTATAAATCAGATCAAAAAATTAAAAAATAATGTTCAAAGTGGACAAGACAACATAACATCTGAAATGATAAAGGATAACCATGTATTTCTGTTGAAACCGTTAGTCCATATAATAAATCGTATTTTCTGTACAGGAGTATATCCTGAAGCCTTAAAAAAAGCCATAGTTATACCTATTTACAAACAAGGCAATAAAAAATTAACAACAAATTATAGACCGATAGCTTTAATAAGTACTATTAGCAAATTGGTAGAGAAATGCATAAAGTTTAAACTGGCTAAGTTTCTCAATAAACATGCTATTTTATCTGATAATCAATATGGATTTAAAGAGGAAACCAGCACAGAAGATGCATTGAGTAAAATTACAGAGAAAATACTTAGTAGTTTGGATGGTGGTAAAAAGGTTATAGGAATATTTCTGGCTTTCGACACTGTGGCGCACGGAGTCTTACTGTGCAGGTTGAACAATATGGGCATTAGAGGAGTGGCGAATGACTTGTTTAAATCATATCTTACGAACAGAACCCAATGTGTAAAAGTGAACAGTAGTCTAAGCGATCCACTAGAGTTGGGATGTGGTGTGCCGCAGGGTACAGTGCTTGGTCCCTTTTTGTTCAACCTATATATTAATGATATGCTCTCTGTGCTTGACGTGGGGAGCGTTTTCTGTTTTGCGGACGACACTGCAGTGGTTGTGAGTGGAGAAACTTGGGAGGATGCTCAGAGTGAAGCGGAAACTGCGATAACAAAAATCAAAGAATGGTTGGACTACAATCTATTGTCACTAAATGTACAAAAAACAAAGTTTATAACCTTCGGCTTTATTAGGGTAAATTTACCGATGTTCACAAGCTTAAGAATTCATGGCTCAGGTTGTACTAGGACTGTAAATGCAAAAACAAAGTAGAAAGAACGCAATCACTCAAATACTTGGGAGTATTTGTTGATGAAAATTTAAATTGGAAAACACATGTTTTGTATATAGTGGGTAAAGTAAGAAAACTCATATATAAATTTTATGAACTAAGAAATGTGCTACAGGGAAGGATTCTTAGAACGGTTTATTACTCTCCTGTTGAGTCGATGATAAACTATGGCCTGGTGGTCTGGGGAAGTGCATGTAAGACAGTATTGCAACCTTTGTTTGTGGCGCAGAAATATGTGATAAAAGTAATGTATTTTAAAAATAAGCGATTTTCAACTGAAATCTTGTTTAAAAATTATGATTTTCTTACATTGGAACAACTTCACATTAAGTCAGTAATCAGATTCATGCTCAAAAGGCCTTACTATAAATTAGAATTGAAGCATCAATTAAACACGAGGGGTGCGTCTCAACAGAATGTACTGCTTCCCTCTGTCAGGCACTTGGCCATGCAAAGGCACATAAATTTTACTGGTCCAAAGGCTTTTAATGCCTTGCCCCTGCAATTGAAAGCAGGAACGTACAAAAGAAATAAGCTCAGGATCGATATGTGGATTAAAGAAAGCGGGTTTAAATTTAATTTTAATGCTTGAGGTGTTTTGTAAATACTGGAGAATACCTCTCAAAGTAGGTCATCATTTTCGACATGCCTGGATATAGATAGTATATTAGTTTTGTTATTTTGGGAGTTACTGCACACACAGTTTTTTATATTCTATCGTGCAGCTCATTGAATATAGAACATAGTGTAACATAGTAATGTAATGTAGTAATGTAGTTTTCAATGTAATATTGTTTTGATGTTCTATATTAAATATTATTATTATTAGTAAGAATATAAAGACTGTGGTTATGTTTATGCACGCCAGTATGTCAAAAATATGTCTATTGCGCATTTCAGCATGTGACATTTGTTGATTCTCAATTCTCATAATGGTGTATGTCCGCAATGTCCGGAATTTGGTGGTTATATATGATTAAAAATTGTTGGGTAATGTACATAGTTTACAAGCCCATTGGCCGTTCGGAACCGGCGTTAAACTGTAGGTCCCTCGAGAAAAAAAAAATTGATTGAAAATGAAGTTTCACTATAAAATTTATTTTTGACGTAACGATTAGGTTTATAACGAAGCCTTATGAAAAAAATTAACTTGGAACGTGCATACATTGTGAAAAAGTGCATGGGCATGCTTCAAACACAGTCAACCTGAAATAAAGTATTATCTAGTATCTCAACATATACAGAGATGTATTTATTGCTGCAGTAATACAACACCTACGTTGGTCACAAATTACCCCTTTGTCATTTCAATGAAACCTTATTTTAAGTGATATGTATATATATATATATATATATATATATATATATATATATATATATATATATATATATATATATATATATATATATATATATATGTTGATTTCAGGTTCTCGCGGAGATAATATGGTTGTCTGGTTTACCGTGTTTGTATCCGTTTTTTGGCTTCGTATTTGTTGAAGTGTGCGCGACGTTTCGGCAAAATCATTCATTCCGACCAAGAAGAGTTTCATGAAGATGGCAAATGTGATTTTGCCGAAACGTAGAGAAGACTTCAACGAAGACGAAGCCAATACGCGGATACAAACCCGGGAAACCAGACAATCATATATATATATATATATATATATATATATATATATATATATATATATATATATATATATATATATATATATATATATATATATATATATATATATATATATAAAGAAGTCGCACATTAGGGATATTCAATTCACTAAAGTGATTAACGACATTAAATAGAACATGTTTTACGTAACGAAGTTTAATATGAAATTCATTTGAAACTCTTACATAAAGTAATAAACATTATATTATAGTTAAGTTATAGTATAGTAGACTCTACGTTTAAATATGGAGGTGTTAAAATAAGAGTAATTCATTTTGAGTTTATTGTTTTCCATGTAATAATGAAATAATTAACAGTGGTATTTCCAACATAAAATTACCAGTATTTTATACATTATTTAATTAAAAGGGTATTTCAATCATGTTCAACAATTTGCTTAATGTATGCACTGAGTATTTTCTATATAATTGTTGTATATAAACTAAAATCGGGCAATCTATGGCATCCATACTATGTGGTATATCAAAAAATGTAACATAAGCAGCTAGCCGTCTTGAAATTAAACTATCATACTTTTCAATGTTTCCATTCAAATAATTGTGTAAGTGAGGTTTAAGAACTGTTTCCCAAGATTCTAAATAATTTAAGATTTCTTGCTTAATTCCTAAAATCATCTCTGATGATAAAATATCACAGCTATGGGAACTTTGTATTTGATTAAGAACTAGTTTGAATTGCCATAACTGAATACTGTTAGGCTGAGTCTGCATATCTTCTATCATCTGAAAGATAAAATAATATTTGTATTTTAAAGACGCACAGAAAACTAAATATAAATATGTAGAAAAAAAATTATTAATAACATTTTACGAGTATGATTATTCCGAAACAATTTCAAATTATTGAAGTATTTTATGAATGAATTGATTGTTAAAAATGAAGGCAACAAAAACGACATTTTAGAAGATATCAATTTCACCACTGCTAGTATTCATATTAAAAATCTACCTTTCTGATAGCTGCGAAAGCTGGCAAAACAATGAGCTTGTCCATAACGACCGCATCATAAGTTATTTTTGTGAATAACTTATTCAGATTGCTTTCTTTCAATTCTTTTCCATCATAGGACAAGAAATTATCACAGAAATATTTCACGCTTTGATTGGATGTAAAATTCTTAATCGAAGAGGATGATGGATTCCATGGTGACACCTTCGACTGAGTTAATGTTCTGGCAAACTGACTGTGGTAACCAAACTTATCCACTATATAACTAAGACATCCCGCCCTCTGTTTGACTTCGATGAAACCATTCGTTGACAATATTTTCCTGAGAAAAAAAAAACAGTACAATAAATATTGCATTTTTTTCGTATTACGATTAAAATTCTTACTTCAAGATGGACCAGTTTCCATCTTTTCTAAAAACTATTTTCCAATATCGTTCGTCATCAATTGCTATTTCAGCTAAGCTATCAAGATTTGGCAGCATTGCCGGTGCCCTCACGCGGAACGTTGATCCATCAATTTTTACGATTCTTAAATCTGCATAACAATTTTTTCCTAAATATACGTCCCTAGGAATCACCAATCGGGTTTCGGCAGCTAAGACGTACAAGTGTCTGAAGGCTTGTAAATGATATCTAAATAGAAAAAGATACTGATAATAAATATATGTTCTATACCTATATTTTTATATAATACCTATTATCGTTACTGTGTGTAGGAAATTTAGGATAGAAGGCACATATTAATGCTGCTACACTAGAAGGTGAATTAGAGAGGGTGTACCTTCCTCCACCCAGAAATAGTAATCCTAATGCCATATGGATAGCTAAATGTGATCCATAAGTAACAACAGCGCTGCTTGAGATTCCAACTCGTTTTCTTAAATGTCTAACCAGCCTCATAACTTCCAAGTTACCAGTTCCTGCCATAACCTATAATGTTGAAGAATTATTCTTTAGTTAATAACAATATTTATTTCAAAAATTATCACAGACAATGATCTACACTGTAAGTAGTAAAGTTGAAACAAGTCAGGTGAAACCCCTACCAGGTGTTAAGAGTATAAGGAACAAAAGTTGTAATATTCGACAAGATTATAGGGTTCGGCATCCAGTATAAACTTACGAATTTGTCTTTCAAAGAGCTTCATATCGTCACATTTCGAGAATTTTCTAGGAATGGCATTATAGAGCTTCATGCAGGTATATTTGGTACTCTTCTGGGTTAGGGTGAGTGAGAATTTCAGGAGCAAATAAGGTATTATTTGTCGTGTATTGTTTGAATTTTTGAAATCTTGAAAAAGTTCTTTATGCCTCTGTATGTAAAGTAAAGCTTTAAATATAAAGAGACCTGGGAATGTGAATATGTTGTTTTTTCTGAATAAACCTCTACATGATTCTCTGTATGAAAGGCGTAGCATTGACCTCAAAGTCATCTTCTGAGTAATAAATAGGCGCATAGCATAATTGGTATTACCCCAAAAAATCATCCCATAAGACAACAATGATTCAAAGTTTGCATGGTATACAATCTTCAAAACATCCAGATTAACCTGATTCTTCAATACATTAATTGAATACAATACAGCGAGCAGTCTCCTATCTAACTTATCAATATGTACATGCCACCTCAAGGAAGCATCCATGTATACACCTAGAAATTTTACAGAATTTACAGTCGAAAAATTGTGATCCGAGACAAGGATTGTAGATGGAAATTCTTGTCTTGAGCGGTCTGTATGAAAAAAAATTAGCTCAGTTTTATTAGCATTTAGATTTAGAGAATTATTCCCACACCAATAAGTAATAGACTCAAAAACCTCTTTAGTTTCTCTAGTTAGTGATGCAAGATTGCCATTTGAGATGATGACATTAGTGTCATCAGCATACAATGACATCCTGCAAGAGAAATTGTCAATAACGTCTGGAAGGTCATTTATATATATTAAAAAAAAGGAGCGGTCCCAGGACACTTCCTTGTGGCACCCCGCTCACTATAACAAGATCATCTGACAAAAAGGTAATACCATCCTTAACCATCTGCACTCTCTGTTTCCTATTGCTGAGATAACTCCGAATCAGTTTTAATTGATTATCACGAATACCACATTCTTCCAATTTTGTTAATAGTTTCTCATGATTAACACTGTCAAATGCCTTTGTCAGGTCAAGAAACATTCCCAAGGGAATGTTGCCTTCCTCCAAGGCACTTAATATTTGATTCAAGAGGTCAAAAATGGCAGTATCAATAGATTTACCTGGTAGAAATCCATGTTGGTGCCTACTAAAAATTTTAAATTTACGAAAAAATGAAATAAGACGTAAAGAGAGAACCTTTTCAAATATTTTCGAGAATGAGGGTAGTAGACTAATTGGCCGATTAATACTAGACAAGCAGGATATTTTTAGAAGAATTTAACTGCTGGAACTCTGGCATTCTGCCAGAAGTATTAATACTAATAATATTTGAAGCTCACAGTATAGCTTTGAAAACTTTATCAAATATGAATTTTTCAAATTGTTAGAAGAGTTCTTTTTTAAATACAAACTGTATTCAGACATTAATTGTTGGAACAGTTTCAACTTCCACTCTGTCCAAATATTATATTTCTCATTACTATATTTGATCATTTTTTTCAGAATTCTTCCAAGAAAATTGAAATAATGCTTAGTAAACGCATTACTAAATTATAATTTCTCCCATATTTGAAATAAATAAACAATTTGTTCATATTAATTTGATTAGTATGTTTGTTCAATATTGTTTATCGGCATTCAAAAATAATTCTAACATAATTTTCTTTTACTTTATAAGAAACTACTGAAGATTTCAAATTAATTCCTCATTTTTGTTAATGATGTGATAGATCAAATCCTGTATTGTAAAATTTTGTTGTTCGCTGATGATGCAAAGATTTTTAGAGAAATCACCTCCTACGAGGATATGGATAAATTGCAATATGACATAAATAGCTTTAATAATTGGTGTGTAGCTAATGGATTGAATATCAACGTAAATAAATGCTTCCACATTAGGTTTGGTAAATCACGATCTATTTGGCTTCTTCCATATTCTCTTAGTAATGAGCTTATGAATCAAGTGAATTTTACGAAAGATTTAGGTGTAATTTTTGATGACAATTTATCTTTTAAGCAGCACTACGAATTTACTTTTCTAAAAGGTCAAAAGAAAATCTATTTTCTTAAGAGGTTTACGAATAAGTTTAACAACATTGAAACATTTAGAAAACTTTATTTCTCCTTTGTGTATTCAACAGTTATGTATGCTTCTCCTATTTGGAGACCCAAAGATAAGGGAGAGATAAGAAAGTTAGAATCTCTCAATAGAGTATTTATTAGGTATGCAGGGTATAGAACTGAAATGAGAATTCCGTTTACAGATCACAATTTAGTTCCCCTTTATCAGAGATTTCAAATCTCAAATTTTGAATCAGCTATGGATAGAGCTGATGTGATCTTTGGATATAAAATTTTGGTCAATTTAATTGATGTACCTGAAATATTGAGTCAATTTAATTTTTATGTACCCCCCCGCAACCTTCGTCATAATGTTTATGATTTTCAGCCTAACAATTGTCGTCGGGGAGCTAAAGAGAGAATTATTGATAGAATATTTATGTTATGTAATAAAATCGTAGACTGGTTTGATCCAAACACACTTTCGTTGTACAAAATAAAAAATTTATCAAAATCATTGTTAAAATTTGAATGAATTGAATAACTTAATTTATTTTTATGTAATAATAATAATAATAATAATAATAATATGTCTTTATTTTAATTATCCTCGGCGAAGTCCAGATGAACTGCTCTACTTAACCGAGTACCAGTTACACAAAATAAATACAAAACATGTCTACATATGAATTTGAACAAATTTTAAAATGTAAGACGCACATAAATGAATTGCACAGAAGAAAAACACCAACAATAAATAATTTAAAAATCAAGTTTATATTTTTGTAGGCTTCTAGCCATAAACACATTGTAATTTTTAATGTATGGGGCTTGCCCCGTGAATAAAGATAAATAAATAAAAATAAATAAATAATTGATGAAACACTCGCATTTGAATCAAGTAAACTAGATTACTCACCATTGCAACAGACAGCAGCAAAACATTTAGGCAAGTTTCAATTGTGGGTTTGCCAGCTAATTCAGAAATTGATTTGCCAGTAAGTGAAATAAACATATGACAATAATGAAGTAATGTTTTGAAAGCATCTTCATCAGCAGAACCTGCATATCTCAATCCAATGGCAAAGCATGCTCCACTTATTATATTGCAATAAGCTTGGCTGCAAAATATTTTAGTTATCAATTAATGAATCAGTTTCAAACTATAACGACAACCAAAGAGCCAAAAACAGAATTAATCTTTTTTAAGTAATCAGCTTTCATGGCAGATTATATTTAGATTACCTCAAAAAACACCTAGAGTAGTAGTATATTTTCTAGTTGATGGTAATTACAAAAAGACTAAACGATTTTACATTTGTTCATGATTTAAACTCGGATATAAATTACAAATTTTCAACTTTCGTGGACAAGTTTGTGGACTTGGTTAAAACAAGCTCATTCGAAATAGTAAACTCTAGCTCACATAAAAGGATTAAGCCATGGATGTCGAAAGGGCTGTTAAAGAGCATTCGTGAAAGAAATAAACTGTTCCAAAAAGCTAAAAGGGAACCTTGGAATAATCACTTAAAACTAAAGTACATAACGTACCGTAATTTTGTTAAAAAACTAATTAACATATCTAAAATATCCTTTTTTGAAAACGAAATAAAAAAGTACACGCACAATTTAAAAAAAACAATGGCAAATTATAAAAAGTATAACAGGCTCCAGTGATAAAAATAGAAATATCAATAAAATTGAAAACTCTAATAGTAAAGAAATTTTAACTGATACAAAAGATATAGCTAACTACCTAAACTCTTATTTTGTAGAAAACATAAAATCACTAACAGAGGATGTAAAGGGGCCTGTAGGCTCTCAGAATCTCTGTCAGATAACACAAAAATCTATAAAAGACTCCATAATAATTCCACCTTTTGTAGAATCTGATATTCTCACAGGCATAAATTCACTTAAAAGTAACAAAGCGCCAGGCCCTGATTCTATTACAGCAAATATTTTGAAACAGGTTAAAAATGAAGTGGCGCCTATTCTAACACAGTTATTTAATCAATCCATCACTTGCGGAACTTTTCCAGATTGTCTAAAAAATTCAATAGTTATTCCTGTACATAAAGGAGGCAACAAATTGGATGCAGGTAATTACAGACCAATAGCCCTCACTTCCGTTTTCTCTAAATTGTTTGAGACACTGGTGCTGAAGTCACTAAGAATTTTTTTACATAAACACTCCTTCTTTTCGAATAACCAATATGGGTTTCTTGAAAATGAGGGTACAGAAATTGCACTAATAAAGTTTAGTAATCGGGTGATTCGGAGTTTGGACAAAGGCGCATTTGTATCAGGTATGTTTGTAGACATAAAAAAGGCTTTTGATACACTCTCACATATTGTATTATTGGACAAACTCCATTGCGTGGGCGTTAGGGGAACAGTTCTAAAGTGGTTTCGAACCTTTTTGGCTAACCGCAAACAAAATGTTAGAGTAGGTGATGAACTTAGTAGGGAATTGACCCTTCGGAGTGGTGTTCCGCAGGGATCTATAATGTCTCCTACGCTTTTTTTAGTGTACATTAACGACCTTTGTAGCGCCACTTTGAATGGAAAAATTTTTACCTTTGCAGATGATACTGCCCTTTTTCATGCAGAACAGAACAAAGAAATCCTACAAATTAAAATGCAACAAGATCTCAATACTTTAACAAAATGGTTCTCTTTGAATAAGATTTGTGTAAATGTAAAAAAAACTAATTATGTGAATTTTGCTACTCGTGGTTCATTCTCTTTTGAACATCCATTAATATTTCACGAACTTGACTGCAATATTAGAAATTGTGAATGTAACACAGTTGCGCAGGTTGACAACATCAAGTATTTGGGCTTAACGTTAGATCAAAATATGACTTGGAAATCACATATATTTAATATAAAACAAAAATTATATTCTTTGTTACCCAAACTTTATTTGTTAAGAGAAATTCTGCCAACACATACCTTAAAAACTATATACCTATCACTATTTCAATCTGTGATAGTGTACTCAATAAGTGTGTGGGGGGGAGCATATAAGACCAACTTATATCCTCTGGTGGTACTACAAAAATGCTTATTAAGGGTAATTTAAAAAAAGAAAAGAACACATCCTTCACAGCCATTGTTTGAGCTTTTAAATGTGCTAAATATTGATGCACTCTATAGATTAAACTGCGGAATTGCAGTATTCAAATACAGACATTTACTAAATATGCAAATTCTAATGAGTACTAGAGGTTTTCAAAAATTCCAGTTGCCTAGAGTTAGGCTTACCCTGGCATTAAATTCTTTCTACTACCATGGACCTAAAATCTTTAACATAATAGAGATTCGAAGCACAACAAATAATTTTAATGCTATAAAGCAAATAATAAAGAGTAAAACTAAAAATAATTACTCCTAAACTTCTTCCATTGTTTTTGGTGTCCAAAGGTTATTTAGTTATATAATTCTTCTTTAGTTTATGTATTTTATTTTTTTTTTGTTTCTGATATCTTTTCTTTTTCATTACCTTGGTTTAAAGTTAAGGTTAACTCATCTCTTGTTAATGTTAATTCGCTGCATACGGGCTGTTTTGGCCTTGCAGGGACATGATTTATAAACATATTTTTATCTTAAATACACTATCTAAGAGCATTGTAAAAACATTGTAATACTAAACATTTAGTGAATAAATTTGATTTGATGATTTGATTTGGAATATAAAAGCTGACTGAATGAAAACCAAAACATATAAATTCCTTAACTGAAGTACACTAGTGTTTTTGAACTTACTTCATAGCTTCATAATCAATATCCATTAGAGGTGAAGGTTGAACCATACAGTAAGGTCGAATATTTTTAGGAACTTGACTTTCGATCCATTCCTTCGATGGCTCAATATCATCCCAAAGTATCAATGATTTCGATATTACTCTTAACATTAAGAAGTCGGGTCGAATGAAATCAAGTAAATACTGCGTTTCAGGTGGAGACATCCAATCAGCTATCGTTTTATTTTTTGTACCCAAATACATGAGACCAAGTGCCAGTGTAGCACCGGGAGCTGTGACATCTAGGTTAACAGATGCACCTTCTCGAATTTGAAAAGAAGAAACCTTGTATTTATCTCTCTGAGCTCCTGAAATCATATTCACTGAAAGTTATCAACTTTTCAACATGAATTGTAAGAATTGGCATTGGTTAGAAAAATATTTGGCACATTAGTTTTCAAATGCTACGTACACTGAATAAAAAAAAGATTGTGATAAATTTTATGCTATAAATTTCGAACGAATATGAAGGGGTTAAATAATAAGGGGTTCGCATTTTTGATATAAGAATCAATCAGAAGCAGTTGAACAGTTGCAACAACGTTAAACTGAAAGTACAGAATGTAAGTTCTGAAGAACAAATTATATTCAATTTATCAATTAAACAATAATAAGAATACTTGATGTTAGAATATTCACATACAAAAAAAAAACTATCACAAAAATAAGATATCTGCTAATATACTGCACAACCCTTCCAATGAATTACTATACTAAAGAACAAATATAAAAGCAATCAAAAACCGACCTCAAAAATTTTACCGAAAATTCCACAAACGAATGCAAGAACTCGATGACATTATAACACTATTCAACACCAATGCCAACAGCAACCACACAAGAAAAATATTTCAGACACTTCTTAAAGCACTAAACTAAAATTAAATGATATGAATTGTACATTACATAGGTTGAAGGACACAAGGTGAATAGCCATTTGTTGTATTGTTTATACATGCAATAAAGAACTGTTAGTATTAATATTAAGAGTACATGAACGATTAGTCACAACCTTTATTACAATATGAATTTCATGGGAAAATTTCTAACAATTCCTAAAAACAGGTAATTATACTAGTTATGTACAAGATACAGTAGCATGCTAGGCTACAGTTTACAGAAGGTGTGCACCCTTTAGCCTATGCGGACGACCTGGTGCTCATTGTGGAGGCCGATAGTAGGGAACAGGTGGTCTGGAGGGCAGAGCAATCGTTCAAACGAACAAACGAGTGGATGAAGGAAAAGGGACTAGAAATAGCAACAGAAAAAACTGAATTTCTCGTCATGAAGGGACCTCGCAAAATGGGAGAGATAACACTGAATCTAATGGGAACCTCGAAATCCCCACGGAAGGAGCAGCTGTATCTCGGGGTAGTCATAAGTCGAGGACTAACGTTCGGCACTCACGTTAATTACACCATAAAAAGAACTATGGAAAGAATTGAGGTTCTTAGAAAACTCATGCCAAATGCTAAAGGACCAGCCTACTTGAAAAGGAAAGTGCTTTCGGCAGTTGCCCATAGCGTAACCCTCTACGCAGCACCAGCATGGAAGGACGTTACGAAAATAGAAAAGTATAGAATCGCGTTAATAAGGCTTCAAAGGACGATCCTGCTGAGAGTGATATCAGGATATCGCACAATCTCGGCGGAGGCGACGCAAGTCATCGCGTCGACTCCTCCGATTGATCTCCAGATAGCAGAGAGGGGGTATCTGAGTATGGTCGGGAACGGAAGACTACCAGGTGTGAGAATATTGGCGCGGCAACGTACCATGAGAATCTGGCAGAAAAAATGGAGCATGCTAACCGGGAAGGCCGAGTGGACAAAGAAACTTATACCTGACATAGGAGAATGGGTGAAGTGTAGCCATAGGAAAAGTAACTATTACTTTACCCAGTTTCTCTCAGGGCATGGATCCTATGGTACTTTTACCCATAGAATTCGAAAAACGCAGGATGAGCGGTGTAGGTCTTGTGGGATATGTGACAGTCCGGAACATGCAATCTTTGTATGTGATAGATAGATAGAAAATAGGAACCGGGCGTGGGGAATGTTGAAGGAAACCCCAAATAAAGATAATATTATCAGTACTATGCTAAGTAGTAAGAGAAACTGGAATGTTATTTTCGAGTACATTGTGGAAATAATGGCTCTGAAGGAAAGGCAAGACAGAATCCAACAAGAAGGAGATAGACAATAATTAAAGAGAGAAACGAATAATTGTAGAGGAGTGATGGTATGGGCATGCGCCTGATTCCGCTCCTCATGCTACAGGAGTGGCGATCAAATCAGTTATTCTCTGAACAACTAGAGAACCTGACGACGATTAATCGGAGAGGTTTAAGTGGGTAGTATGCAAATTGAGCCCCACACTCTTAGTGCGCAAAGGCATTTCCTCTTCGTTAAAAAAAAAAAAAAAAAGCATGCTATATCTAGTTGAGTAAGAATCCTTACCTGTGAGAGGTCTCTTGGTTCCGCCAGTCATATAATAATGCAGGGTATCAGACACATTCAAATCAGTCATCCCAGACTTGCCACCACGTTGGAGCGTCACCAATCCTAGAGCTAAACCTGCTGCTAAAGAATAAGATTCTCTATCTGAACTATTTTCCATCTCAGGACCAGGTGGTCTTCCTATTTCTGACAACAAAACTTCGGTCATGTGGGTATGCGCCGTGCCTTGGTAAAGTAGCCCTATTCCTAACAGCGCGGTTACTTGAAGTGGTTGCGACAAATCTAATTCCATGGAAGTTGGGGGCAGAAGGGCCTCGACATGTATGCTGAGAGCTTTGGTTACTGCAGTGTGGCCAGTTCCTCGAAACGCACATGCTAGACCTATAATGTAGCAATAATTAAATGGTAACAACAAAAATAGTGAGAATAATATCCATTATCGAAAGTCATGCACAGGTTATGCTATTAATCGAAATTGTTAAGTAAGGGAGAAAATTTCAACTGAATATATATATATATATATATATATATATATATATATAAATATATATATATATATATATATATATATATATATATATATATATATATATGAATCTAATAAATGAAACTATGTTGTCTTCAAATTCACAAAATTATATTAATTAATGTACAACCGGTTTCGTTGTTTCAGAACAACATCTTCAGGTACAATATAATTTCTACACTAATGAGAGATGGTCTAAAATAAAAAGAATCCAAAAATTGTAATTCAGTCAACATAGAGGTGGACGAAAGACGAGACAAATTTAAAAATGTTTTTAATATATATATATATATATATATATATATATATATATATATATATATATATATATATATATATATATATATATAAACATTTCGGCAACGAGAACTCGTACGCCGAAATGTTTTCTTTTATCTGTAGGATGTGGTTCATTTGTTTCCGACTGGTGGTGCTATGTCATATTTATATGCCATATAGTCACTGGAAGGAAAATATAACGCCGTTAGAAATATTTGGTTGGTTATCACTTTCGATGGATAGATGATACTGATGAGCCCCAAATAAGGGCGAAACAGACTGTCTATCATTTCCATTGATTGTGATAAACAACTTAATGTTTCTAACATACACCATCCTAAGGTATATGGAGGCATTTCGATGTTTCGTGAACTCGTATAACCAGCTCCGCTAGGAGGTTTGTTTGATTAGTTTCAAATAAATGTCCTAGTTCACATTTTATATATATATATATATATATATATATATATATATATATATATATATATATATATATATATATATATATATATAGTCTGTCCAGTCTAAGTTGGTGTGTACGTCACAGTCATGTGCAAATAACGACGCAAGGCTGCCTACCCAAATAAATAAAATTCGAAATGGTCAAAATTCATATCTGTCGTAAGTAATTTTCTGAAAAAGTAGTTATATGGTGATAGTGACCGGATCATCCATTTCGACAAATATTTTGTTCTTAACATATCAAATCGTATGTAAGATTATTTATTACGTCTGGCAACAGTGTTCACGATCGACGTCATATACAATTGGTGACGTACACGCCAACGGTCGCTGGACAGACTATATAAATTTAATTATGGTTGAAAGTGTAAACATACCTAAAAGAATACCAACACTTATCATCTCATGATTTTTACTCAAATAGTCATAGGTGTTCCACACATGCAAATTTTTCAAGTGTCCATGTAAACCCAATGCCAACAAAAATCCACCATGTTCCATTTGCTTGTCAGTTACTTTCGGCTTGTTGAAGACTATCCATGTACTGTCGATATTACTAGCTTCCGGCGATATTCTCAATCCATTTGCTACCCCATTATGAAAAAGTGGCCACAAACTCATATTAGAAGGAGTATCTATATGAGTAAGTTCAACTGTGGTCCCCCTTGGGGAAGCTTTACCAGTTAAGCATAGCTGAGGTATTGGAAGTGGCTTAGTTATTAATGGTGTAGCGGTTCGAAGTGTGAACATACCTCTAGAAGAGTGGAAATGTATTACATCACATATTACATTACTTGTTCTTATTTTCTAACTATCAAATATGATACCACTCACAAAGATTATTTTGTTAATATTCCTTCTGTGTTATTTCTCTTTTTTCGTTTATTGGCATTACCTGTCTCTTTACATATCTATAATTGTTGTAGTATTTCTTTAAATAAAATATTGTGTATAACTCATCAATTTAATTTGGAACATCCCAAAATCAAATACAAAAATAGAGTCTGTCTAAAGACTACTCTAGACTATCAGAAATGCATTACTGACCTTTATCATATTCTAAATCAACTTCATTATATATGCTTTTATTTTTTGAAATTTATTTTCTACTTAGAATTTTTCAAGATATTCAGAAAGTCTTTATTCTCATGATACGTCTAGTAAAATGAGGTAGAGTGATTTTCTACATTTCTATTATTCACTATTTAATGTGAATGCAAATTTGTAAATTATTTATGTTATTAATTTTTTCTATTTAATTAATTTATTTTTAATTTCACACAATGTTTTCAATAATATATCTATTTATTTTTTTAAAATCACATTGCGTCTTTTTCATACCTTGCAACAGGGAGTGCCATTGTTCTAGTGCAAATAGCATAAAGATGCTTCTCCTGCTCCTCAATGAAATCATGATCGGTAATATCAGGTCTTTGAACGAGCACAATGGGTACAGGTTTTGAGCTCTGTAACATTTTTTTTGTTTCACCGACTCTAACATCATCAGGAAAACGAAGCTTCATAAATGAAGTATCGATATCCTCCATTCCATCTAGGTATTCAGAATCTGGCTGACTTACATCATGTAAATGGTTATTGTTTCCGATATCAAACTTATCCACTGCTGGTTCCTCCCTGTTCTGAAATAATAAAATTTTTGAATTGTGAAATTAGATCAAGAGCATATTACTTTTTCAATTTTCATGGATTGAGATGCTAAATCTTCCCTCCATATTAGTAGATACGATTCAGGTGGCCAATTAGCTGGAGGATTTTCTCTACATTTCCAAAGAGAATTGTACAAATAGAGATATAATCCGAATGGCAGTGTGTCAAGAACATTAGTGGTAATTTTCATCTGTGTCATCAATAACACCACATCTTGCAGAGTACTTATATTTTTGTCAGTATTATTACTTGAAGATTTCACAGATTCATTTACAAAGTGCTTATTTTTCAATGTTGTAGATAAAACTCCACAAAGCTATAAAATAAAACAACATAACGAATCTAGCTGTGTAAAAATATAGGGAATTATAAATTTTTCATATTACCTCTACAAAGTCACGTGATCTTTCATTTACATATTTTAGATATGGGAAAACGGTTGCATGCTTTCCAATCATCAGATCGCTCAAGTGTTGCATTATATTCACCACTCCCTCAAAAGCAATATTGCAAATATTAGTGCCTTCCACAAATTCCTTTGACAGTATTCCAGAATTTAAATTCACCATGCACTTCTCCGGGAAATCTTTCCAGTAATGAATTGAATAATCAGTCATATTGAGATCATTAGACAATTTATTTAAAAATATTGCTAATGGTTCAAGCAAATTATGTTTAAGTATATTCAGTTTAAAATCTTCATATAGCAAATGAAATGAGAAGTGTATCATCTTGATATAAGGAAACAGTATGGAATTTGTATTGATCTGAATATGCTTTGAGGAATTTGTATTTCTTTCTGATTTTGTTGTTTGTGTTATATTGAGCAATGCGGCTACACAATCAGAATTTGTATCAAATTTCGAGTTGCATAAATAGTTCCAGTCATCATCGCTACCTATAGGTGATTGTTTCCGTTTCTTTGCCACCATCGATGGAGTTGGTGGACATTCCTCTGAAGTTTCACTGACATGTTCTTCTTCATAACCTAATAGTTCTGAAACCGATAAAAATCTCAAATAATTTACAGTGAATAATAATTTATTGCTCCAAAAAATACAAGATAATAGATACATACACCCATTAATATCTTAAAAACTGACATTCTCACGTAAGGTTGCCGATTTAATTCAATAATTTAATACTTTTGCAAATGTGTTAATTTTGAGCAACCTTCAACATTGACAAAGCTTAAGTGTACTATATATATATATATATATATATATATATATATATACTAGCGGACTCGGCGAACGTTGTTCTGCCATATAAATTATTTTTATCTATCTTTCTATCTATCTCACTATCTATCCTTCTACCTATATATATATATATATATATAAATATATATATATATATATATATATATATATATATATATATATATATATATATATATATATCAATCTTTCTGTCCCGGCATACGTTGTTCTGTCATATAAATTATTTTTATCTAACTATTCATCTATCTATCTTTTTATCTATCTATCTAAATATCTATCTGCCGATGTATCTCTATCTATCTAACTATATATCTATATATTTATCTATCTATCTATCTAACATTTTATCTATCAATATATATATATCTACCTATATATCTATCTATCAATCTAACTGGCCCGGCAAACGTTGTTCAAATAATGTATATGTCAACACAACGTTTGCCGGAATATAACTATGTGATATGATAATACTTACATATATTTATTTTGATAAGAGAGTTCTAAACAATAAAGCACCAAAAATTGAAAAAAATGAGAATAGTTTCACATTGCATTTACTATAATATAAATTTAACTTATACTTTGGCCTCAGCAACACGTAAAGGATTAATAATTTAAACATAGCGCCATCTATTGGATACTTACTCAATCCAGTCAACCAATTGCAAATTTGATTAAAATCGGTTAAGAAGGTTAGGAGTCCATCTCGGACAAACAACGTGACACGTAGTTTATATATATATATATATATATATATATATATATATATATATATTTATATATATATATTTATATATATATATAGAATAATATATATATATTATATATATATCTATATGTATATATATATATATATATATATATATATATATATATATATATTATATATATATATATATATATATATATATATATACATATATATAGTATATATATATATATATATATATATATATATATATATATATATATATATATATATATATGGCTCGACCGATTATCATGAAATTTTGTGTGCATATCGGGTAGGTCTGAGAATCGGCTAACATCTGTTTTTCACCCCCTAAATGTTAAGGGTGATCCACCACTTAATTAATTTTTTTTATTTTTCAGACAAAATTTTCTGTTCTATTTTTTTAATGATACAGCATTCGAAAATACATACAACCCTAAATTTTCACTCCTCTACGATCAACCCCTATTTTTTATTTGTTAAACTCCTCCGAAATGGCTCGACCGAATCTCATGAAATTTTGTGTGCATATCGGCTAGGTCTGAGAATCGGACAACATCTATTTTTCATCCCCCTAAATGTTGAGGGTCCACCCATTAATTTTTTTTTTCAAACAAAATTTTCTGTTCTATTTTTTTGATGATCAAAAATACATACCTTCAGCCCTAAATTTTCGCTCCTCTACGATCAACCCCTATTTTTTATTTGTTAATTATAAACTTCAATTTTTTTGGCAAGATTTTTATTCTTAGTTTGTAATGAAAAATTCATATTACTCTCCACTTTTTACCCTTCTACGATCAACCCCTATCGGTCTGAGAAAAGGTCGTAATATAATTTTCATACTTAGGGTGGTCCACCCCAAAAGTTTTTATGAATTTTTTGGACACAATTTTTTTTTTATTTTTTTATGATGTTGCATTGAAAAGAACATACAACATACAACTCTAAATTTTCACTCTTCTATCAACAACCCATATTTTTCAATAGCCATTTTAATAATTTAAACAACGTTTGCCGTTGCCATATATATATATATATATATATATATATATATATATATATATATATATATATATATATATATATATATATATATATATATATATATTTATATATAATATATATATATATATTATATATATGTATATATATATATATATATACTTATATATATATATATATATATATATATATATATATATATATCAATAATCATTTGTATATGCAAGATTATAACCAACTCACCATAAAGTAGTGTAACAAACATCTCCCACTCTTGTTCATTAGTGAAATCTCGGGTACCCAAACTGTTTCTAGTGGAATACCACCTTGTGAAAAATGTCAATAGAGCTTCTCTTTGTAAGCATTGCTTTAACACATTGAGACAATTTTCAACCAACGGCGAAATTGCTAAAAGTGGTAACTTAATCCTAAAAAATGTTCCATCAGAATAATGTAGAGTCAATCGATTTTCTATAGGATCCCTTAAACCAATCAATTTCACCGACTCTAAAAGTGAAATTTTTTTTAGTAATAAAAATAAAAACATAAAAATTATTAATATTGATGTTATCTTCATACACAGTTGTACCTTCAGGATTTAAAGTAATTTGGAACATATTTGACACTTTTGAAGAGCCATGAGGTAACACAGGTGAAAATAGATGCTCGTCAAATTGGGGATCTACATGCTTACAATTAGGCAACATACTGCTCCTCCTGAAATGTAAATGCCAGTATAGCTCAAAAATGGGGTTAATTATAATTTTACCTTGGAAATGGTGAATTCATCTGAGATTGGAATCTACGTACGCATGGGATAGGAGTATGCTTTACCAATGTACCATCAAGATGCAATTTTCCGACCACTGTCATTCCAGAGTACAAACTGACATTGCAATTATGTTCCAATATCGCTAGCATATGTAAATGCTTCAACAAAATAAGAAGACTTTACAGTATCATTGAAAAATTGATATTTTGCTACTTTTTTAATGTTTGAATCACTTACAGGTAGTGGTGCTGCATCTTTAGCACTTATGCTATTAACAGATCCAAATGTGTAACTATTGGGGTTTGAAAAGTCAGTTTTTACCATAAATAATTTCGAGGATACTATATAACAAAAATATGATTGACCAGCCAAATCATCACATATGAATATTTTTGAAGCTGGACCACTCTTATGAAAATCTCTGAAATAATAATAAATAATATATTTAGAATGCTGAATATCTTCTGGTTTGAAAATAAGAAAACAAAATTTTTTTTGTTTCCAATTGAAACTCAGACATAAGAATTCAATTACATAATCATTAAACGATCTATGAAATTTTGAAGAATGGTAGAGGAATTTGTGCAACTAATCTTGGGACGCTTAAGGCTTTATCAGGGTGTATACTCAAGTCAGAATCTAAAATTCTCTGAGAATTCCAGGTGAATTTATTATTTAGCCAGGGTACGATTTTCCTCTCATGAACCACTCCTGTCATAAGTTAATTTTCTGTCAATGTCTTAGACACAAGATAGATAGATAGATATGTCTTTATTAGTTCTATTATATACATAAAATGCGTAGAACATGTCAACATAGCGTAAAATCATATTATAGTAAAGTACAAATACAATATAAAATACATTATACAACAAACAACGAGATAAGATTAAAAGACCTGAAGATACTAAAATAAAAGTAAATGTTTATAAAATATAAGACGAGATGCTAAACACCAAATCGTAGTTTTATCTTGGAAATCAAGAGATAAAACTAGCTTTAACTCATCACCCATCTCTCAAATATTCCTCCATTGTGTAGTAGGCCTTTGATATGAGGTGTGTCTTTAACAAAGTTTTGAATTTATTGAGACTGTTGTTTTTAATATTTAGCGGAAGCTTGGTGTACAGGTTTACTATTTGGTGGTGGACATTTTTTTGTAAGTGTAGTTGTATTTAGGGGGAAGGAGGTCAAGTTTTCTTCTTGTATTGTAATTATGTTCACGGGCGGTCTGCGAGAATAGGTCTTTATTGAGCTTAAAGAATACCGCGGATTCCAATATATATGTGCTGACCACAGTAAGGATGCCCGCCTCACGAAACACTGGACGGCAGCTGTCCATCCGACCCATGCCAAAAATCTTACGCACGCAGGCCTTCTGCACCGTCATGATTCTTGCCGCCCCAGCGCAGCCGCCCCAGAACACGATCCCATACCTTATTCGTGATTGAATATATGCATGATAGGCTGCAAGGGCAACCCTCACCCCTGCATTTTTCGATAGTACCCCTAGCGTGAAGGATGACTGTGTTATTTTACTTGCTAGATTGTCAATTTGTGGTTTCCAATCCAGTCTAGAGTCTAAGGTTAAACCCAGGAATAGGGCAGAGTTTACTGCCCTGAAGGTTACATTGTCGAATATGAAACTGTCTGCTTCCTCAGCTGTGTGATATGAAAATTTTAGAAGCTGGGTTTTATTGATGTTTAATATTAGGTTATTCGAGTCGAACCAAGTTTTTACAAGAATTTAATACATCTTTTTACCAAGAGGGTTTCTAAAAAAAATTGCGTCATATGCAAATGCTGTCAGACAATTTGCCTTTACATAAGAATATATCAGTATTTATTATTATTTCTGGAAATATACTTGACGATTCTTCTTCTTTTGCAATTCAATACTGGTTTTACATTTGCTTGAAGCAAATTTGATACAAAAATTATAACTCTTGGAAAAATTCCCTGGGTAAACCCAAAATTCACTGAGAATTCCAGGATAATCCAGTGTATAATTAAGAAGCTTTATTTTTGTGTTTTTATGAATGTAGATTGGGTACAAAAATGCTGCATTTTACTTGTATCATACAAGTATTAATATAATATGGTTTTAGTGAATAGTGGAATAAAGAACCCAATGGAGAAAATCAATTGAAAAGATTCGTAGTAACAGGACCAATTGAGAGGAAGGATGTTATGTACAAAACAGATTTTTGGCCTCAAGGAGTAGGTATAAAAAGATTTGACTTTACAAAGCATTCAGAATTTTTGAAACAACAGAGCGGTTCTTTTTTATAAATGAACAAAACCAGGTATCAAAAAGCTACAACACCCACAAAATGACCCAGGTTAGCTTAATTCATCAAAATGTTCAGTCCATTGGCAACTCAATAGAGGAGCTTAATGCTCTTCTTAGAGCAAACCCACACTGTCGTTTTATATCACTAGCAGAACACTGGAAAACAGAATCACAACTGAAGAACTATAAAGTACATGGATTCACGATAGGTTCACAATTCTGCAGGAAAACAGGCGAGCATGGAGGAGTAGCTATATTGGTTGGGAAAGGTACAAAATATAAGGCAAAACCCAACCTAAATAAGATATCTAAAGATAGGGTGTTTGAGTGTGCAGCTGTAGAGTATATAATGGATAACCAAACCATTATTATCGCCAGTGATAATCCAGACATTGGGAACCTAGAGGAATTCTATCAAAAACTTGAACAGATGCTAGAAGTGATAGTCTGTGAAAATAAGGTAGCCTTCATAGCAGGTGACTTTAATATTGAACTAAAAGACAATACTAAAAATATAACTAAACTGAATTTTCTTCTCAATGCATTTTCTTTTGTTTTTACAAATAGCTGCTACACAAGGGTTACTTCTACTTCTAAAAGTTGTATCGATAATATACTTACCAATTCAAATAAAAAGTATACTGTGAATGTATTGCATTCCTCTATCTCTGATCATTATGGCTTAAAACTGAGTTTCTTTGAAGACAAACAAACTAGTTCACAACTGAAGTAAGAATATTTTCACAACAAAACACTGAATATTTTGTAAGTAAACTGAAAGAACTGGACTGGTCTGAAATCTACAATATGAAGGTAACAGATGTAGATGCTCAATGGAATAGCTTCATGAATGAGTTTCTAAAAACATTTTATGAATGTTTGCCACTTCAGCCAGTGAGCATCGGAAAAAAGGTAAAGACGATTAAAAATGATCCGGAGATAGAGGAATGCAAAAATAGGTTAAGTGCGATACAGGTTGTGCTGAATTTTCGCCCAGAATTTCAGGCAGTATATAATGACTTAAAGAGAGATTATCATAATTTACTAATCAAAAAACGTTCAGAAAATTACCATCATAAAATAACTAGCTCAGATAATAAAATGAAAACTATGTGGGGTATTCACAAAGAATTAATCGGGAATGATCATGTTGTAAATTCAGAATTGAAGGGCAGTCCATCACATATAGCAAACACCTATAATGAATATCTACTGAACATAATTCCGGATCTATTAAAGGATAGATATGCTGTGAATTTGAACTGTAGTATTCTAGACAACCCTAAGTCCTTATTTTTAACACCTGTAACCACTATGGAAATTAATGAATTGGGTCAAAAACTCAAAGCTAAACACACTAGCGGAAACGATGAAATACCCATAAACCTAGTCAAAAAATGTATTAAAGAAATAGCAGAAGTGATTTGTCACATCATGAATAACTCATTTCAGTTTGGCGTATTCCCAAAACAATTAAAATTGGCACTTATAACTCCAATTTACAAAAAAGGATATCCTAGTTTGCTTGAAAACTACAGACCAATAAGTGTTTTACCTTCCTTTTCAAAGTTGTTCGAGATGGCCATGTGCAATAGATTAGTAAGTTTTATGGATTCCTGTAACTTATTTAATAATAATCAGCACGGCTATATCAGCGGTAGGTCTGTCATAACTGCAATCAATCAATTTACCAGCAAAATAATAGTCTTTTGAAAATAATGAAATACTACTTGGAATGTTTTTAGACCTCTCTAAAGCTTTCGATAGTCTGTCACATCAGCTCATATTACTAAAACTTGAAAAATACGGAGTAAGAGGCAATGTATTAGGATGGTTCGAATCATATTTAAACAATAGGCAACAGAGAGTAAAATTTTGTAAAGAGGGAATAACATCTAAGTCTGAAATAAAAGAAATTAATTTTGGTGTCCCACAAGGAAGTATTTTAGGACCAGTGCTCTTCATAATATTTATTAATGACATAGCAGAAGTTTTAAAAATAAGTAATGTCACAGGTCATCTCACTAATTACGCAGACGACACCAACCTATTGGTTGCTGATTCGAGCTATCCGGAGTTGCTCCGCTCATCAAAAGCTGCTTTTGACTGTGTGCAAGTCTGGTTTATGAATAATGGATTGATTCTGAATGCAGAAAAAACAAAAATTATACTCTTTCGGACAAAACAAAGAAGAATTGATACACCAGGTGTGATTAAAATGTCAGATAATGAAATTAAATTAGAAAATTCAATAAAGTTTTTGGGGATATACATCGACGAACACCTTACCTGGAACAACCATATTATTGAACTAGGAAAAAAATTGAACTCAGTATCATATAGTATAAAAGTATTAAGCAGATACCTAAACGGGAAATCCTTGAAAATATTTTACTACGCAAACTTTGAGGGGTTGATGAGATTTGGACTAATTTTTATTGGCAGCAGCTCTTTATTAAAAGTAATTTTTTGCGTTCAGAAGCGAGTCATTAGGACAATTTTGGGACTCAAGTGGAGAGAATCTTGCAGGGGGCATTTCCGGAAAAATAATCTGTTGACAGTGTATGCCCATTACATTCTAGAAAATCTTATATTCCTGTTCAAAAATAGGAAGGAATTTCAGAATTGTGGAGAGATGCACAGTTACAGCACACGTAACTTGAATTATCTTTTCCCTAAGCATAGATTAACAGCATCTGAAAAACACCCAAATTATGCCTCCGTAGGATTCTTCAATAGACTTCCAGATAATATAAAGAAAATTAAAAACCAGGGAAGATTTAAAAATAGTGTTAAAAAACTGCTAATTAAATTGGAACCATACTCTTTAAATGATTACTGGAGTATGTGTTAATATGTTGATTTAAAATTTAGACTATATTGTCATTGACGTTATTTCATTTGCTGTATCATATTTGTTAACATCCTTTGAAATAAATATAATTATTATTATTATTATTAATACAATCTCTAGAATATTCGACAAACGTGATTTTAAAATACTTAATGAAAGTCTGAATTATTCTAATTTATACTGAATCTATTAACATAATATACCAAACGTATAATTGATTCGAGAGGTTGCACCTTCAGGATTTTTGGCGGTCTTACGGGCAGCCATAGGCAGCTAATTGCAGGATGGTATGGGCTAAATTTCTATCAAGCATCCTCAGAACTCCAGAGATGACAACTCTCCTTACGCGCGAGCGTAAGGAGGATTGCCTAACCTCCGGTAATACATGAAAATTAGTTCGAAGGTTCGTATATTAACTAATCGGGGTTCACAGACAGGTTATATATAATACAGACCCGTAATCGTAGAATTACTAGTCATTAGGAAAGAACTTTACTACTTACCCTGAGGAATTTGGCTCTGTCCAAACATAATCCAAACAAATTAGTGGAAATTGCTTCATGGGAATCACAGACTTACTTGAATCAAGTATGGATTGAGATCTCTCATAAATTTGACTAGGATTATTAACGCTTGACAACAGAGATGTTTGCGAACTGCTAGTCGTTGAGGTTAAAGAAGACTGGCATCGACTAAAAATTATCCATATAGAGAAGATCGATACAAACACGTAATCAAAACATGTACCTTATAGTGGCCATTGAATTTTGTGACTTCGAATGTAGTAGATGAATATTTTGGAAACTATTTCCTTTGCTTATAGGACTGCGTGTATTTGTCTGGGCATTGTCCCATATCGATAAACGGTTCTTTAACTATAAAATAATTTAACCATAATGTATTAATTGATGATTTACACGAAATCTATTACCTTGGCGGAGCTACTTGCAACTGACGAGACATATCCCATGCTCTTTTCATAAAAATCTTTTTCCTCAGCTCTAGTCTTCCTAATTTTATAAGCGGTATGTACTTTAGTTTGATTATCGAAAATAACACAAATGCTCGGATTCTCACTAGTGAATACAATTTTAGATGAAGAACTATTTAAAAATTGCAAATAGGAACCTTGATTCATTACAACTGGACATATATCATCAAGAGGATATGCTAAGGAATATAATAATGCTTTTCCTCCGAAAGTTATATCTTTGAAATCATCTGTAAAAAGATAATGCTGTAAAATTAAGTATGAATTTCAATGATAAACAATAAAGTTATTTAAGACTTAATTACGAGTCAAACATGATGATCATGTAGAATGCCTCCTTTAGACTTGCTAATCTACCACACAGTACCTACATATTTACTAGGCTATTCTTTCTTTAGATTCTATGAAATCTTTTCCAAAATCTGTCGTGAAAAATATGAAATGGAATAAAATATATGGGTAATATTTAGAATTGCTATATCGAGTGGAAAATTGACTAGAATGCTCGATTCATTTGTGTATAATTGTTGTGTAAAATAACTTATTCCATAGTTTTCGAAAGATTCATGGTATTCATTTCTATAAATATAATATATTTTTAAATACATTATAACAAAGTATTCAATGAGATTTTCAAACATGTATTTGATGATATTAAATGGTCTTCAATAGACAAGACCATCTTAGCCTCAAAAAGCCCATAAGGCTGAAGCGCAGCTTGATAACAGAACAGTCCCAAGAGAAATAAACCGCCAATTAAGAAAATTACAATACAATGTTGAGAGCAGTCAGAATTCTTGGAATTCACACAATCAAATATATAAAAAATCAACACCTGAAATAAGAAAACTGATGCCATAAAGGTATAAGATGACAGGTAATTTAATAGGGGTAACTAAAATGTCTTACCTTCAGGTTCTTTTTCAATAAGTATTCCATAAGTCATACTCCAAATTGCACTAGTTTGAAAAGGAATAGCTACCTCAAAATCCTCTCCTCTTTCTGTGAACACTCTTATATTTTGACAGTCTACAACACATACAGATGGCACTTTTGTAGAATCACTGAGATCAATTTTATTTGTAACATTTATCTCTAAATTATAAGTTGGGCGTTCTGAACAAAAATTACACCAAAGAATGCACTTGATTGGAGTCCTAGATGTATATGAGCATATGGTTTTCTTTGTATTATCAGAAGTTTCTATAGTATTCATGATTCCACGTGACCATACCACAGTATGGCCTTTTACATATAATTCTTCCTCAATGCATCCTGCTGCAGTTTTTGTATGAAATTCAGTTGGTTTTTTTCGACTCTGATTATCTACTAAGATAAAATTTCAGATTAGTGACAAAATTTGCACCTAGATGTATGTATATGTATATATATATATATATATATATATATATATATATATATATATATATATATATATATATATATATATATATATATGTATATATATATATATATATTTATATAACATTTAATATTTTCATTATTCAGATACATATATTTTACTTATAAAATTCTGTCAATATTAGTATCTTGCATTTCAATTGGACATATTCTTCATTATCTATAATTCATAATAAAATTCAATACTTCTACAATAAAAATGAAAATTGAATTCAAGGTTAAAAAAGAGCTCACCATTTGTATAAGAAATAGATCTGAAATCTTCACTGCCAGTAGACGAATTACTATCTTTAATTTTTCTTGCAATAGAATCGCTAATCCTAGATGGCTTAATGTGAGTATCATCAAGATAATCAAAGAATGATTTAGTAGTACCAAGCACTTTGGGTTCCTCTAATTCTGAAGATACTTCATTATAGTTTTCAAAAATGTCTGAAGATTTTCGTAATATCCACCACTCTTTTTCATTTATAGTATCTACCAAAGATACTTTCTCCAACTTATCAAGAAGAATCGAATCAAACTTATCTAGTAAATGGATTTTATTTTCTATTTCACTTGTAAACTTATCAGAAGGTCCTGGGTGTCTTGAAGTTTGCTGCCGACCACTTGGGACAAATTCCTAGTCACATTTGAAAAGTATTTCAGTTAAGTGTAAAAATGATAAAATATTTATCTATTTATAGTAGTGTTTACTAACCTGTGGATCAGAGGCAGCAATCATGATTTCTGTTTTTTCATCCAGATTTGCAATATTTCACAACAAAATGAGATTTTTTCTCAGTAATATATACTATGTATGGCTTTCAATTCTTGCTACCCTATCCTAATTCCTAAGATCTAAGATGTTTTTTTCATTTTCCGGTTTCAAACTTTGTTCAAATACACAAAAGTGTTTATTTAAAACTCTATGGTTAAGTTATAGAAAAATATAATTCCAGTGTTCCTAAATAACTCTTTCCATTGTGACTATGATTTGTGGAGCACAGAGGTTTCTCATTGAGCACTACAAAAATATACTTGAGATAATAAGCTGACGTCGTTAGAAATATTTTCAGGAATCAGGAGGGGTTAAATTAGATAAAAATTAAAAACTTAATAAACTAATAAATGTTCAATTTTGTTGAATTTCATACAAACGGAGTTTCGGGAAGGTTTAGTCCCTAAAACCCCCGTTACTACGCCACTGTCAGACAGTCTGATATAATAAATATATATATATATATATATATATATATATATATATATATATATATATATATATATATATATATATATATATATATATATTTATTTATTTATTTATTTTCACTGTACATATTGACTTCTCGAGCGGCTCATTTCGAGTCAAATGAGCTGAAATTTGGTACTCATGCGCAACATCCTATCTTAGGTGTGTATATATCGTGGTAACAATGGTTGCGGTTGTGAGAATTGTTTCGTTCTCACAACCGCAACCATTGTTACCACGATATATACACACCTAAGATAGGATGTTGCGCATGAGTGGGCGGTCGTTAATAAGACGCGTGGCGTCACTCACGACCTTATTTGTATTGCTGAGATATCAGTTTTGTATGTTTTTCTCTATTTACGCGTTTATTTAATTAGTTACAAAAAAAATGTAGAGACAAAGTATGTTCTAAATGATCTGTCCTATCCCCTAAAGACATAAAAGTTTTGAAATTTGTGATAATTATCACTCAAAACTCTTATTTTTTACTGTGAAATTTCTCTTCGGAGTATTAAAACGCGATTTTCATTAAAACGGTGCAAGATAGAGTAAACTGGGAAAGGAACTAATTTGTAAAGCACAAAATTTACTACAACAATAGTCTAGGAGGGGAATGCGAGATTAAATAAAAACGCAAAAACATTTTATAAAAAGTGGAACCTTGTTGTCAAACCAGACAATTGGTTTTAATTTTTGATTATTTACTATTTTGGCTTAAAAATGTTCCATGTGAATATTTGATAAAGCTGGTGAGAGGCAAGAGCCCATGGCAAGACCAAAATTCTGTTCATAAAAATCGTTATTGAATTGAAAATATGTTTTTGTTATTTATAAGTAATGGGAACGTACAGAAGATATTAACAACTTAGTTTACACATATCCACGACAAGATAAAAATGGTTCATACATTTAAAATAAACAGACTCAAATTTACGGTACCTGTTATACTAGTACGTGTTATTTAGAATAAAATATAACAAAACAAAACCCTATTAAAGAAAATTACCAAAAAAATAATAACAATGAAAAACACGTGATGATTCGCTTAAATTTAAATCAATTTGCCAAGTGACAACTGTCAAATCTCTGTTTTATTAGTATAAAGTCTCCTATATTTTAATTAAGTTAAAGTTTTCTTCCACTTCCTTTTACGGGCAGTTTGGTCTGTCAAACTTTTTCGTTGTGTCTGATAGGGACCAAACATTGTTTAAAAATTTAATTGATCTTCACAACGGTAACTAGAACGCTACCGAAACGTTGAAATACAAAATACAAAAACATATTGTAGTTTAATTCCCAAAAAAATGAGAAAAAGAATAAGTAAGTTGTTAATTATTGAATATTAATAAAATGTAGAATACGTGATATGTAGGAAATGAAATGTTATCTTGAAATTCGGTATTTGCTATTTCGAAACTATTTAAATAGAAAAATATGCCTGTGTAAAAACCATAAATAAAAGTCCACTTTTTATAAAATGTTTTCGCGTTTTTATTTAATCTCGCATTCGCCTCCTAGACTAGTGTTGTAGTAAATTTTGTGTTCTACAAATGAGTTCCTTTGCCAGTTTACTCTATCTTGCACCGTTTTAATGAAAATCGCGTTTTAATACTTCGAAGAGAAATTTCACAGTAAAAAATAAGAGTTTTGAGTGATAAGTATCACAAATTTGAAAAGTCTTATGTATTTAGGAAATAGGACAGATCATTTAGAACATACTTTGTCTCAACAGTTTTTTTTTGACACTAATTTAATAAACGCGTAAATAGAGAGAAACATACAAAACTGCTATCTCAGCAATACAAATAAGGTCATGAGTGACGTCATGCGCACGACGAACGGAAAATGAAACACGGGAGCATACGGCCCTGATTGTTACTTAGATATTTCTAGTTTTCATATAAATATCCTTCCCGGTACATATTGACATCTCCAGCGGTTAGCATCACACCAAGTATGACCTGAAATTTGGTATCTAAAGTGCTTTCCGAAGCAGAACGGAACTAACAAAATTTGGTTGAATTTTTCCAACCGCCGCCATTTTTACTTGAATATTTGTTGTTTTCACGTGGTTTTTGAAAAAATGCCGAACTGCACAGCTTCTGCAGATTGAGTTATAGTGTTGGAGTTTGGTCAACAACGTCTTGCGTTGTTGGTTTGGTACGTACATTTGGTTTATATTGACTTAAGATCCTTTGAGGGTTTCAACTCTTTTTCTCAACAGCGCTGCATTTCGTGATGACTATTCCGTTCAAATTGCACCTCGATGTGTTTCGTCATCAGTACGCGATGCACTTCGCGAATTTTTTTTTACAATACAGGTTTGAAATTTGGTACGCGGATTAAGTTGATGTTGAGGTACGTTCCTTCGTTGGTTTCAACTTTTTACCTCAACCACGATACACTTCGCGAATTTTTTTTCAATAAAATAAATAATTTTCTACTTTTCAATTCGGTTTGCTATTTAACCATGATTTTTCAAAATTGAATTCGATCCTTTACAATCGCACGTCTACGCGAAAAATACGACCTTAGTGATGGAGGTCTGCGGCTCACGAGTTTTTATTTTTTATCTAATTACTCTCTAACTTTATTAATTTATTTCAATAATGTATAGCGAAAGGAAGTTCCGAGTCAAATCGAGTGTTCTACGACGCTACTCGTCTTTATTTATATTAGGAAACCACAAAACATGTATATACATCCATAGTCTCCCTCAAGTTGAAATTCGAACTGGCTTTGAAATTTTTTCAAAACTTATAAATTAAAATTAATAATATTTTATCTGGAACATCCTGTTTATATATATATATATATATATATATATATATATATATATATATATATATATATATATATATATATATATATATATATATATATATATAATCTCTTGATAATTATTAGCAATAACAGGCTGGTTGAATCTTAAAAAACTCGATTTTATTAAAGAGTTGACGTTTTACTTCGATATTCTTAATTGAAATTTCTTTGACATTTATTGATGTGAAAAAATTGAAAAAATAAGGCTGCTTGGTCTTGCTAGTTATTTATTATATACTATTCAGTCGAATATTAACATTCAAAAATGTTATGATTAGATGGTAAGGGAAACCAAAGAAACTTTTACCTACGTAATGTTTGAAAATAAAAATAATAGGGTATTATTTATCTAACAACAAAGAAATGAGTCATGGGAAAACATTAAAGATGTGGAGTAAAATTATCGGTATAGTACGTTTATATGGAAGCAGCCGTTGACACGTGTTTCGGACTCTTTGGTCCTCATCAGAACGGCGTAGCAAAGCATTGGATTGAAAATTTGAAGATGAAAATAGTACAACAAACAAAATCCTCTGATACGGAAGACAATCACCCTCATTGTGGTTTATTGTTTGAACTCTCCGGTGATTGTCTTCCGTATCAGAGGATTTTGTTTGTTGTACTATTTTCATCTTCAAATTTTCAATCCAATGCTTTGCTACGCCGTTCTGATGAGGACCAAAGAGTCCGAAACACGTGTCAACGGCTGCTTCCATATAAACGTACTATACCGATAATTTTACTCCACATCTTTAATGTTTTCCCATGACTCATTTCTTTGTTGTTAGATAAATAATACCCTATTATTTTTATTTTCAAACATTACGTAGGTAAAGGTTTCTTTGGTTTCCCTTACCATCTAATCATAACATTTTTGAATGTTAATATTCGACTGAATAGTATATAATAAATAACTAGCAAGACCAAGCAGCCTTATTTTTTCAATTTTTTCACATCAATAAATGTCAAAGAAATTTCAATTAAGAATATCGAAGTAAAACGTCAACTCTTTAATAAAATCGAGTTTTTTAAGATTCAACCAGCCTGTTATTGCTAATAATTATCAAGAGATTAAAAATAGATCACAGGCAACAACAATTCGAATAAATAATTATATATATATATATATATATATATATATATATATATATATATATATATATATATATATATATATATATATATATATATATATATATATATATATATATATATATATATATATATATATATATATACAGGGTGACCCAGAGCTACGTAATCGGTCCATAATTTTGTAGTCATTGAAGATATCGATATGAAATTCAGGTTCAGGGCAAATGTGATCCGACTAAGTCTATTTTTTAAAATTATTTTGAAGGAAATTGCACTTCCGGTTTTGCCGGAAGTGATATCAACTTTGTTATTTCAAATGGAATATCCTGTATATCTTTTGATTTTCGAATTTCTTATGTAATTTATAATAAAATTGCCATACCACTCTTTATACCTAAAATGAACAGTTTTCGAGTTATTCATTTTTTCGTAAAATTTTGACAGTTGCGTCTTCAACAAAAATAGGCTATAATAACTTCTTTCTTAGTAGGTCTATTGGTATGTGGTTTGAATTTTTGTAACCTTGAAACATTTTTTTATTTATTCTTTGTCAAAATTTTCCATATTTCTAACTAAGTACTTGATAAAATCTAGGGTGAAGTTGGCAAATTTTAAACGTTAATAACTTTCTTATTTCTAAAGGAATGCTATGTATATTTTTGCATTATTGAATTTGCTATTAAATTACCTTTCGATTTGTATGACCATTCCCTATACCTAAAGTTAATAATAACAAAGATATTTCACAATTTTGTAATAATTTATATAACAATACACCTGAGAAATCGAAAAGCTTTTATATTGACGTATCCATGGACACCAATTACAAAATTTGTTTAAAATTTAATTGTGTCGCCTTTTCTGTTCATTAGGTTTGTAGCACCTAATGCTGATATCCGAAAAGATATTGAAAAAATAGTAAAGACGTTAATATTCAATAATTATTGTTGTTTATAAACAACATATGTTTGTAGTAGACTGATGTCAAATTGCAATGTCAAGTTTGACATTATCATTTTGGCCGAGAGGAGTACATTCACATAATCCAACAGTTACTCCAAATAATATATTTCAACGTTATACAGAAAGAAATCAATGCTTATTAATAACAGAATCACAAAACGTAGTTGAATCAGAATAAGATATTTGATGATAATTTCTACTAGCTAGCAGATTATTTCGATCCGCATCTCCAATAGAGTAAACCATATTTATCATTTCTTATCGCGTAAAATAAATTTTATTAACTGAACAAATGCTTGAAAATGGGAAACAATTAGATTTTGAATAATTTTTGTTAGGTATTGGTATCCATGGATACGTCAAAATAACTCGCCATACGATTTCTCAGGTGTATTGATATATAAATTATTACAAAATTGTGAAATATCTTTGTTATTATTAACTTAAGGTATAGGTAATGGTTATACAAATCGAAGGGTAATTTATAAGCAAATTTAATAATGCAAAAATATACATAGCATTCTATTAGAAATAAGAAAGTTATTTACGTTTAAAATTTGCCAACTTCACCCTAGATTTTATCAAGTAATTAGTTAGGAATATGGAAAATTTTGACAAGGAATGAATAAAACAATGTTTCAAGGTTATATAAATCCACACCGCATACCAATAGACCTAGTAACAAAGAAGTTATAGCCTATTTTTGATGAAGACGCAACTGTCAAAATTTTACGAAAAAAATGAATAACTCGAAAACTGTTCATATTAGGTATAAAGAGCTTATGACAATTTCATTATAAATTACATAAGAAATTCGAAAATCAAAAGATATACAGGGTATTCCATTTGAAATAACAAAGTTGATATTACTTCCGGCAAAACCGGAAGTGCAATTTTCTTCAAAATAATTTTGAAAAATAGAATTAGTCGGATCATATTTGCTCTGAAAATTTCATATCGATATCTTTAATGACAAACAAATTATGGACCGATTACGTAGCTCTGGGTCACCCTGTATATATATATATATATATATATATATATATATATATATATATATATATATATATATATATATATATATATATACGAATCCATAGCTTTATTTCCTAACAAATTTTGTTGAATGGCCAAGGAAAAAAGTTTAATTAACTTGTTAATTGAAATTTGCAATCTATCAACAGTCCTATTGAAACCAATAACGTAAACGTTAGTAATGACCTCGAACTTCCCTTGAGCTATTTCACGATAATCATTCTTTCCGTAATATAAGGAATAAAATAGAATGAAATATTTAGGCGAGTCATTTACGGCCAATATAATTCTAATACGCTAGCTAAACTGCGAACACATCAAAACGAAATCGAGGAATTCAGGCTGAAAATTGCGATTTCATGATTTCAGAGTCGGAAATGGAAAATTCATTCCTTGGATATTAATTGGGGCTTATGCTTTACAGTCTAGGCGAATGCAGATGTTGGTAATATAATACAATGTTGATAGTACAATTAGGAAGCTGTAGGACCAAGTCCTGATTTTCCTTCAGAATTTGGTATATCAAGCTAGACAAAATTTTATAATTTCAATTGAAGACTTGATGGATATAATTGTGCATAATCAGAAAAATATGATTAAAAAACTCTATGTCAGCGAGCTGCATTAGAAAAGCAGGTTTTCATAACGTATCCAGTTCAAACAATCTATTCATTCAATTATCATCCAAATCCAGAAAAAAAAATGCGCCCTCTAATATGTGTGAACAATATTTATTTCCTTCGCGGGGGGGTCAACCCCCCCAATTCGTACCAAAACCAATCGCCTCCAAAATATCATACGAAACTACCTACCTACAAAGTTTCAACCATATGGTCCCAAAATTGCGCCTTTCATCGTGTAATGAATATATATATATATATATATATATATATATATATATATATATATATATATATATATATATATATATATATATATATATATATATATATCCAGAATATTAAATGTCACGGGTGGTCAAGAGGCACCTCATTTTGCAGGTATTTCAATTGTTTTCACAAACATGCTAGAAAATATTCGATATGACTTCAAATGAAGGTACTATTGAAACGAATCAAAACGAATTAAATGCTCAAATTGCAAGCTATTCACTTTCACACAGTAATGAACTTTTTGTTCAACATTTTCCAAACATTTTGTAACATTCCATATGATATTGCTTCACATGCTACTACTATTTCGTGGAGCATAACTATCAGAGGTTCTTTCCAATTATGAATTGTGTTCATAAAATGATTTAGTTTATACCGACACAATTTTTTATGAGCTCATATATATATATATATATATATATATATAATATATATATATATATATATATATATATATATTTATATATATTATATATATATATATATATTTATATATTTTTATATATTTATATTTATATATATATATATATATATATATATATATATATATATATATATATATATATATATATCAATTTTATTAAATCCGTCAATCTATTTATTGTTAATGATGAACCGACTACTGGATTGTTGTAACTCATAATTAAAGATGTAATACTACTAATATTATCATCTATTTTCTTCAGATGGTTCTGAAGTTAAAGTCAATACACATTTAATGTTTTTTTCAGCTCAGTCATCGTGCCTCACATTATTATCCATAAAACTTTTTTGTTCAACTTTAGTGAATCATAGTTTGCCCCCATTTCAGACTAACCTAGTTATTCAATTTTTTGCGGCTTAATAACATTTTCCCTCACATTCCTCAGATATTATTTATTCAACAGATATTAAAAAGGAGCTCTTTGTAATATGAAAAACTTTATACCTACCTTTGACTGCGTTATATCAAAGTTCGAAGAGACATTCATGAGAATATTTCAGCTTTTGAAAGTCTTTCACTTTACTTTTAGATTGGAGAACAGATAAAAATTCAGTATTCAATTTTCAGTGACCATAGGTAAATGAGGATTGTGGAATGAGTATATTTTAAATTCATTCTCACGAATGAATTTTTAGGAAGTTGCTGATAGACTTTGGATTCTATTAAATAGTTTATATGAATATGATAACTGAGATTGAATAACTGAGATTGAATTCTCGCACATCACTTGGTGAAACATCATAAAGAATAAACTTAAATTAAAGTATAAACTTTAAAATAAAAAAAAACACTTGGCTTATGTTTCACAATATATAAAATATTTAGATACTGTATTTAGCAGTAACGAAAAGTCGACATGTTTCGAGTTATGCACTCATTATCAAGACTGACTACAGGAGAGTATTACATCCTAATTTATAAAACAGACAAAAGCAAACGTGATACCTGAAAATCAATTTGTTCGTTTACAAGGGGTAATTGACTATTATGGGCGGAACTTATTTCGAGAATTTCAAGAAGGTCAAGGCGCTTTCCTTTGTTACCTGATTGTAACAATTTGGTTTTGTTGAAATCCAGGAAGTGATTGAATTTTATACATTGTTCAGAGAAGCCAGTGGTATTTTTGTTTTGTAAAATTGACTTTTTATGTTCTTCAACACGAATATTTATATTCCTTCCTGTCTGTCCAGGATAGAAAGCAGGACATTCGTCGCAAAATATTTTGTAAATACCACTGTTTTCTCCGATGTTAGATTTTTCTTTATTATTGACTAAGAATGACTTCAAGTTTCTTTTATTTGTACAAAAAAATAAGCCAAGCGTTTTTTTTATTTTAAAGTTTATACTTTATTCTATATGAATATGAATAAACGAGAACAATATTTTTAAAGTAGGTACGACTGATCATATATAAATATATATATTTATATATATATATATATATATTCGCAAAATATTTTGTAAAAACCACTGTTTTCTCCGATGTTAGATTTTTCTTTATTATTGACTAAGAATGACTTCAAGTTTCTTTTATTTGTACAAAAAAATAAGCCAAGCGTTTTTTTTATTTTAAAGTTTATACTTTATTCTATATGAATATGAATAAACGAGAACAATATTTTTAAAGTAGGTACGACTGATATATATATATATATATATATATATATATATATATATATATATATATATATATATATATATATATATATATATATATATATATATATATATATATATATATATATATATATATATATATATATATATATATATATATATATATATTACATATATTTATATAATATATATTATATATATATTATATATATAATATATATATATATATATATATATATATATATATTTATATATATTATATATATATATATATATATATATATATATATATATGTATATATATATATATATATATACCTCAGTGGCGGCTCGTGAGGTTTTCGTTGAGGAGGCTACAAGAGGTGTTAAAAATACACCATAGCCGAAAATTTTAGGATTTCAAGGTCAATATAATTTTAAGAAAATCAAAGTAAAACAAGCACCCTAAGCTATTAACTTTCGAGTGTCTACCTTGAGACCTACAACTCCTATTTACAATATTCACAAAAATTCTTCTCAGCCAATTAATCAATTCATCTATTCATCAAATTTTTTCTTTCACATAATAGGTACCTACCTACCTACTTAACGAATTTTTTAACAGCTGGTGAGAGCAAATAAAAAGTTATTATATATTTTTGAAGATTAGCGGGATTCTGCGATCTTTAACGTTAGCAAAATGATCTATAATATCCTCATAAAATTTTTTGTCTTTCGCCAAAAGTTTTACCAATTCCTTTTCAATAGACAACAAACTAATATTTTTCAGACGATCCTGGCTCATTGAATTTCGTAAATAAGTTTTATTTCTCTTAAGAGTGGAAAACGAGCGCTCTACGGAAGCCGATGTCACCGGGATAGAAACAATTAGACATAAGAGTTTATAAACTTGGGGTAATTCTTGATTCAAATCATTATCAAAAAGATATTTAATAGTCCTCACATGATTTTCTTTGTGCCCAAAAATTTCATTGTCATTATAAACAACACACAGTTCACTTTTTATGGCCACCTTATCAAAAAAAGTGTATTTTTAACATAAATTTTCCAAAAGGTTATCTGGAAAATTAGCCGAAAATCCGTTGAACAAATTTTTATTGAGTAAGTCGAAGAAATGCAGTTCTTTCAAATCAGAGAACCTTATTTCTATTTGACCCCTAATAGTATCCAAAATTTCATAAAATATTTGCTTATAGTGAAGCTCCATATCTGCGTAACTGAATTTCTTTCGTTTTGGGCTAAATTGAGTCGTATCATCAGTAGTTTGAAATACAGAAAATAGTTTTTTAAAATAAACTTCTGCACGAAATTCTGAAATTTTTTCCAAAAGAAACTTGAGCCGATTTCGTGAGTAAATTACATCTGAAAACTTGTGCTGTAAGATTTGAAAAACTATTTCTGTTTGTTCAAAAATTAATTTAAAGATGTTTAAAAAATATATAAATTTCTTATCTTGTAAGTAAGATATTAATCCGCGTGCTGTATTTAAAGTTACTTTATCGGTGAGAAATTCCTCACTTTCAACTAGGTATAGAATTAAATTCTCAAATCCTAAGCGGCCCCAAACAGAGACATTTTTACTAGTAAAAAGTAAACACTGCCAACAAAATGATTTATTTTTTACCTGTGATCCGGTTAGGCAAGGATTTTTCTCATAATTCCGTGTATTAAAACCGCGGTTTTGTTTTCTGTTACGCTGCACCAAATTGTTTAATTCAGGGGTAGGTTTTTTTTGTTTTTATCAAAACTTTATCCTCATAACTTAGGGCGCTAAAGTTATGGGATAACAAATATTCCACTAAGTCACCATTGAAATTAATTTCAGTAATAACTCATTTTAAAACAATACGCGTAACGCGAGTTGATTCCGGCGTCCATTATTCAGACAGTACGAATACGAATTACGATCATACGACGATTCAATCAACGACTTTACTCGATGTCAGGGAGATTCTATAGTTGTGATTGGTCGACATTGTATAAGGCTGGAGTTTATCGGTGTTGCCATGTACATGTGTTTTGGTTTTCTATTTCAGTGAAGTATTCATTCGGAGTATTTGTTTTTAAGTGGTGTGAGTTTGCTTTTCTGTGGCAGGCATAATGAACGTTGAGAATATACCTTTCTAAGCTTTCCGCAGCGTTGCCACAAATCTTGAAATGAATGAAATGCAGTAAATGTAAATACCTTCTATCTTAATTAATAAATTATATTATATAATGTAGGTTGAAAGGAAGGTAGGTGCATAAAATAATATGATTTTGATTAATATGAATATGCTGAATGCTGACTATTCAATAAAATATATTAGTGATACACGGAATATTATTGAGGAGGCTTAGCCTCCTTAGCCTCCTTTGACTAGCCGCCCCTGATATACCTATATAGTCTAGTCAACAAGTTCAAAAACGTGTTAATTCATGGTAAAGCTCCAAAAAAAATATGAGCGATAGCTCATTCGATCCGGAATGACGTCTAGAAAAATGTATCTCGAGGATTTATTAGCACATAAACAATTGCAATTGTTATTAACAAATTAAGATGAACAAAATATGGCATTTTGTTTTTCGTTAATAACTCATAAACTATAGATATTTAAGAAATTTTGAAAAGAGATCCTCAAAGATGAGGAAATTGTCAATAAAAAAGTCCGGACTCCCGGAACCTTTATTATTTATAATTTTAATTTAATGCCGAAAATAGGGCTCCGAGCGACCGTTGAGCTAATGACGCTTTGCCGCTAAAGCGAGTGCACCACATAAAATAATTTTGTTATAGTAACAAATATTAATTCAAAAATTTGAATAAATTATGGTATCATCCAGATACTTGAACGAAGAAATACAAGTTGGAAAAAAATTTTTGAGTGAATTTTTCTAAAAGTTATACTATTGTTTATTATTTTGTTTATAATGATTTTTTCAAGTTAACAAAAAATTAAAATTTCTGGAAATGTTGTTAAAAAAATTTTATTCAACAAATAATATATTATTGCCGTTTCTGTATCCAACAATAGGATCGAATGACTTTCGATAAAATTTTTTTAAACAATTTGTTACTTATAAACAAATATAAAACAAATTTTTTATTGTTTATAACTAATTTTTTTATATTTCGATTGTTTAAATAATTATCGAAGAACTATTTTCTCTTTAAAAATCTTAGTTGGTATTTATTCATAGGTTGACAAAGAAAATAAGTTTTTTTATTAATAATTTCATTGTTTATGAAATTAACAATTTGTTATAAACAAATTCTATAAACCGTTATATATTTTTTCTTAAGCTAAAAAAAATTACAAAAACAGCCATATATATGAAAGTACTAAAAAATATTTTTTCTATTTTCTAAAATACTTTTAAATATTGCACGACTTCGAAGTTGCACCGGTCATTCGATTTGTCAAGTAACAAATTGATATAATTTATTAACTATTAGAGATACGATAATAGACATTCAGTTGGTTTTTATGAGAGATTAAGTGAACTTTCAAATCACTAAAAGACCAAGTTTATAACTATTGTTTATCAGCTACTATATCTATTTGTTTATAAAAAGAATTTCTTGTCTTTCTCGTATCTTTTATGACTTATAACTTGTTGAGTAATGAAAACAAAGCTATGAATCCTTAAACAATTTCTATATGAGATACGAATAGGATATGCAGTTTGATTGGTAGATATTTTATCATTGAACAAAATTGTTTAAGGATTCATAGCTTTGTTTTTATTACTTAACAAATTATAAGTCATAAAAGATACGAGAAAATTCTCAAATTTTTATAAATAAATAGATATAGTAGCTGATAAACAATAGTTATAAACTTGGTCTTTTAGTGATTTGAAAGTTCACTTAATCTCTCATAAAAACCAACTGAATGTCCATTATCGTATCTCTAATAGTTAATAAATTATATCAATTTGTTACTTGACAAATCGAATGACCGGTGCAACTCGAAGTCGTGCAATATTTAAAAGTATTTTAAAAAATAGAAAAAATATTTTTTGGTACTTTCATATATATGGCTGTTTTTGTAATTTTTTTTAGCTTAAGAAAAAATATATAACGGTTTATAGAATTTGTTTATAACAAATTGTTAATTTGATAAACAATGGAATTATTGATAAAAAAATTTATTTTCTTTGTCAACCTATAAATAAATACCAACTAAGATTTTTAAAGAGAAAATAGTTCTTCGATAATTATTTAAACAATCGAAATATAAAAAACTTAGTTATAAACAATAAAAAAAAATTCATGAAAATTTTTTATTTTTTTTAATCATTATTTAGCCAACTCAATAAAATGGTAAAAAAAAATTTTCAAAAAATATTAAAATTGTATATTTGTTTATAAACAATATCTTAACAAATTATTTAAAAAATTTTTTTCGAAAGTCATTCGATCCTATTGTTGGATACAGAAACGGCAATAATATATTATTTGTTGAATAAATTTTTTTTAACATTTCCAGAAATTTTCATTTTTTGTTAACTTAAAAAAATCATTATAAACAAAATAATAAACTTTAAGAAAATTTTATCGCCTGATCTTGTTAAGTATATACATAGCAAAGGCTCCACGGAGCCAAAAATTTTTAGGTCAATCATTCAAACTTTTATGTCGTTATTCATGAAAAGGGAGATTGGAAAAAAAATTGTTAATAAACAATAGTATAACTTTTAGAAAAATTCACTCAAAAATTTTTTTCCAACTTGTATTTCTTCGTTCAAGTATCTGGATGATACCATAATTTATTCAAATTTTTGAATTAATATTTGTTACTATAACAAAATTATTTTATGTGGTGCACTCGCTTTAGCGGCAAACCGTCATTAGCTCAACGGTCGCGCGGAGCCCTATTTTCGGCATTAAATTAAAATTATAAATAATATAGGTACAGTTCCGGGAGTCTGGACTTTTTTATTGACAATTTCCTCATCTTTAAGGATCTTTTTTCAAAATTTCTTAAGTATCTATAGTTTATGAGTTATTAACGAAAAACAAAATGCCATATTTTGTTCATCTTAATTTGTTAATAACAATTGCAATTGTTTATCAGGGGCGGCTAGTCAAAGGAGGCTAAGGAGGCTATGCCTCCTCAATAATATTCCGTGTATCACTAATATATTTTATTGAATAGTCAGCATTCAGCATATTCATATTAATCAAAATCATATTATTTTATGCACCTACCTTCCTTTCAACCTACATTATATAATATAATTTATTAATAACGATAGAAGGTATTTACATTTACTGCATTTCATTCATTTCAAGATTTGTGGCAACGCTGCAGAGGCATGGAAAGGTATAGTCTCAACGTTCATTATGGCTGCCACAGAAAAGCAAACAACGGTGCAAATACTCCGAATGAATACATCATTGCAATAGAAAAGCAAAACACATGTAAATGGCAACATGGATAGGAACCCAGTCTTATACAATGTCGACCAATCACAACTATAGAATTTCGCGTGACATCGAGTGAATTCGTTGGAAAGCATTAATTGAATTATACGTAGTGTGATCGTAGTGTCTAATGGCCGCCGAAAACAGCAGCGTGTTTACTTATATTGCTCGCGTATTGTTTTAAAATGAGTTTGGTTACTGAAATTAATTCCAAAAATTTCAATGGTGACTTAGTGGAATATTTGTTATCCCATAACTTTAGTGCACTAAGTTATGAGGATAAAGTTTTGATAAAAACATTGCGACCTACCCCTGAATTAAACAATTTGGTGCAGCGTAACAGACAACAAAACCGCGGTTTTAATACAAGAAATTATGAGAGACATCCTTGCCTAACCGGATCACAGGTAAAAAATATATTATTTTGTTGGCAGAGTTTACTTTTTACTAGTGAAAATGTCTCTGTTTGGGGCCGCTTAGGATTTGAGGATTTAAATCTATACCTAGTTGAAAGTGAGAAATTTTTCACCGATAAAGTAACTTTAAATACAGCACGCGGATTAATATCTTACTTACAAGATAAGGAATTTATATATTTTTTAAACATCTTTAAATTAATTTTTGAACAAACAGAAATAGTTTTTCAAATCTTACAGCACAAGTTTTCAGATGTAATTTACTCACGAAATCGGCTCAAGTTTCTTTTGGAAAAAATTTCAGAATTTCGTGCAGAAGTTTATTTTAAAAAACTATTTTCTGTTTTTCAAACTACTGATAATACGACTCAATTTAGCCCAAAACGAAAGAAATTCAGTTACGCAGATATGGAGCTTCACTATAAGCAAATATTTTATGAAATTTTGGATACTATTAGGGGGCAAATAGAAATAAGGTTCTCTGATTTGAAAGAACTGCATTTCTCCGACTTACTCAATAAAAATTTGTTTACCGGATTTTCGGCTAATTTTCCAAATAACCATTTGGAAAATTTATGTCAAAAATACACTTTTTTTGATAAGGTGGCCATAAAAAGTGAACTGTGTGTTGTTTATAATGACAATGAAATTTTGGGGCAAAATGAAAATCATGTGAGGACTATTAAATACCTTTTTGGCCGTTCTCTATCACGTGCTATTCAGTCCAATATTAACATTCAAATCTGTTATTACTAGATGGTAAGGGAAACCACAGAAACCTTTACCCACGTAATGTTCGAAATAGGTTCAAATTATTTTGATTTTGTAAAGTCAAAGAATAGAGTAGTATTTATCTTGTTTTCAAAAAATTTTTTATTACGGCCGTCTTCAGTTACTAATTACGTGCTATTTAGTCCAATATCAACAGTCAGGTCTGTTGATATTAGATGGAAAGGGAACCACAGAAACCTTTACCCACGTTATGTACAAAATAGCTTTAAAATATTTGATTGTTGGATTTGTCTTTAAAAAAAATTTATTCTAATTTTGGAGATCACATGTTCTAAACTATACCTTTTTTTCAGAAAAATTGAAAATTCTAGATGTCTAGATTTTGTAGAAGAAGACGAGTTATTATGGTAAGAGTTTGTTTGTTGAATTATTTTGTCTTGATTTATGTTGTTTCTTAGAAAAATTAGAGAATTAAATCTGCGTATATTGAACTTAAATATTTTATATCTGTTCTACCATTTATGACTTCATTTAAATTTTTTTGAATATGTAACATTTCTCTGCGTTTTTGATCTTCCTCTATTTTTATATATATATATATATATATATATATATATATATATATATATATATATATATATATATATATACATATATATATATATATATATATACATATATATATATATATATATATATATATATATATATATATATATATATATATATATTATATATTATATATATATATATATAAATATATATATATATATATATATATATATATATATATATATATATATATATATATTTATATATATATATATATATATATATATATATATATATTCAGATTAGCTTAAACTGTAGAAGTTCCATAGGCTGTATCTAATGAGTCTCATGGTATGCAGCCCTACTGCCGAATTTAAATGTTAGAGCGATATAACACATTGTCGGTGGCATTTCGAAGGGACAGGGTCGTTTTGAGCTTTCCCCTTTGGATCAAACTCACTGTCAGTAGTTGTTCGGACTCCGCGCAGATAGCAGCACAGTCCCAACAGTTCGAAATGATTCAAACTTTATGAATTCGAAATTTACCTACATTCGAAACTTTTGGTGAAACTCAAATCGAATTGTTCTACTTAGGAATGCATGAAGGTATTCAATCTGACTCCAAATGGAAGTATCGGTTGCTGTAAAGTAATGAAAATTTATTCATTCTTGCGAAAATGTGTTTTGAAAACTGATAGTGTTTATGTATTCGTTCATATCTCATGAAAGATGTGCTGATTTATAGGTAGTGAAAAATGAACCAGATTGTGGTGCTGTTCTTTTTAGGAATCGTTTGGAAATCTAGGGCAATAATAAACAGTGGTGAGTTTTAATATAAACATTATATACTTTTTTTACAAACAAACTCATATACAGGTTGTTTCCAAATAAGTAGGAAAGTTTTTAGGGGATGATTCCTTGTCGAAAATGAAGGGGAGTCTTTCATGTGAAGAAATGCTATATTTGAAAAGTTACAAGCTTCCAATAAAAAAAAATTTTGAAGTTTTTTTTTTAATTGCTGAAGTGTTGAAGAAATGGTATTTTGTGGACGTGTCGAGTTCTATCAATAAAAAGGCTACCGATGAATATTGTTTTGATTTTGTTGGGATTATTTGAAGAGAAGAAACATGAAACCCATATAACATTCTTCACTATAACTTTTTAACAAAATAAAATTTCTTGATTTAAAAATATCTGTTGAAAAGAATGAAGTGCTAAACTTTGTTAACCCTTTTTTTTAATAGTTTCTTGACAAAAAACATCGTCCACGAACGGATCTTCAGCAAATGGAATCGAAAAAATCTAGTAAGTCGCTTTGATTTTTATGTGGTTGTTCAAAGTTGAATTCATTTTGGTTTTTATGTCATACTTTTTTGAAAGTTCAGTTGTATATTTTAAATCTTTAATATGCATGAAAATACTAACTTTTCGAGGACAGAAATAAGAGCTCTTTTGTTCATGAAAGACACCATTTAATTTTTGACAATCAAGCACACCCTAAAAACTTATTGCACTTATTTGGAAACAACAAAAAGCAGACAACTATATTTCATCGAATTTTTTGCGGCTGTGCACTCCTCCAATTGCCAATTACGCGCTATTCAATATAATATCTGCAGTCAGGCCTGTTAATATTAGATGGTAAGGTAAACCGCAGAAACATTTAACCTAGTAATATGTTCTCAACGAGGTTCTTAATTAGTATTCAATATTACACCTATTCTAAAAAAATTTATGTTGTGGATGTGATTGATAGATTGAATCTCCTGAAGATGTTGATGGTATTAAAAAACTAATTTTGTCTTCGAAGTTCCTCTATTTTAGAAAGGGGTGGTTAGATGAGTGGATGTTATCGAAAAATTTGAGTTGTCTGTTCTTAATTTTGATGAATTAATTGTTGTGTTTCGATACTTGTTGTTTGTTAGAAAAATTAAAGCTTTATATATTCTACTCGAATATTTTACATCAGTTCTATCATTTTAGACTTCAGTTAAATGAATAATAATTCGAATACGTAACATTACTGATATTTTCCAGGATTTTTGATATTTTATATTTCTAAAATTTTGGTGTAATGAAGTTGCAAGTATTATGCCCATTATATATCTTCCCCCCTCGATTCCCCCTCACATTCAACTTACAAATAACTCCCAAGAATTCAAGAATCTTAGAAATATGACATTCAAACTTTCCATCTTAATTCCAGAATGAAATTTAATTTTATATATATATATATATATATATATATATATAGGTATATATATATATATATATATATATATATATATATATATATATATATCTTCCCCCCTCGATTCCTCTTCACATTTAACTTACAAATAACTCCCAAGAATCCAAGAATCTTAGAAATATGACATTCAAACTTTCCATCTTAATTACAGAGTGAAATTTAATTGGTTTTCTACATTTTCGAAATAAAAAAAAAGCTTCAAGGATTATTAAAACTCAGGCAATTATTATAAATGGAAATTCGGAGAGCCATTTTAAAAATGATCTCTTGAAGTTTCCTTTATTGGGGACTCGATATTAGCTTGATTGAACAATAATGCAGTAATTGTTGAATTACGTCATTAATAAAAATATCTACAATTCAATACCGAAAAAGCCACAAATATAATTAACAATTAAAATTACACAATGGACCTCGTCTAAATGCAAAACGTATTGGATTGCTTGTTTGCAATTGAAAATTGAATTTTAATGCGAAATTATCCTCATTTAAATATAAGCTTTACAAAGCTGCTGCCTAAAAAATTGTGACTGTAGTTTCATTAAATATCTCAATAATGTAGCATACGTCCCAACAAAAAGTAATAAAAAAAGAATACCTCCACAGTATTAAGCATTCAAGAGACTCATATTTCGAGTATGCTTTATTTAAATATGATTTCTACCTCACTTCACCATAAAGTACACCATAAGTAGGAAAGTTAAACATGCTAGCTATGACATATTATATATATCATATATATACTATAATATATATTATATATATAATATATATAGTATAGACTAGAATAATACTAACTATAGTATATATAGTATATTATAATACATTATATATATATTACATAATAATATATTAATATATATATATATATATCACACATAATATATATATATATATATATTAGATATATATATATATATATATATCATATATATATATATATATAATAATATACTACTATATACCTATACATATACTATATAGATATATATCATATATATATATATATATATATTATATATATATATATATATATACATACTATATATACTATATTATATAGTATATACATATATATTTATTCTTATATAGAAATATTTTATTGGTAGCTATTTATAAAAGTAGAGTTATTATAAATATTTAGTAAAAAGCACCTCATGTTCTTTACAATAAAAAGAATTGTTTTTCACTGTTTATTTTGGATTGAATATAGAGCTTGTTGTTTCAGCTTTTTTAAACTTTAATTTATTCGAAATAATTATTCAAGTATACCTCGCTCTCAAAATCTTCTCTCCTCAAAATATGAAAAAATTATATTCAAAACTTATTCATAAAGTCCTCAAATTATCATCGGCTGTAACTGTTCTTTGTCGTGAAAATGGGAGTTGCAGCATATTTCAAAACAAAGTTTGCCAACATGCTATTCAACCCTTACCATTTATTTTCAATCTCGAAATCAA
>JARQZK010000091.1:155000-245000 GCA_030704885.1 Cynegetis impunctata
TTATTGTTTGAACTCTCCGGTATGGGAGATTTGGTCAAACTTTGCCACGGAGGTGATTAATGCTATCCGCGAGAACTAAGAACGAGTAAATAAACAATAACAAAGAAATTAGTCGCGGGAAAATATTAAATAGGTAGAGCAAAATTATCGGTATAGTTCGTTTATATGGAAGTAGCTGTTTTTAATGAAATTTTTTATTTATTTAGAATTTCAAATCTTTCAAAAAAGTTACTTACAGTTTATAAAAATCTTGAAACTCTCAGCTTAAGTTTGGGGTCATTGCCATATTTTCAGCTTGCAATATTTAATTATTTATTCGAATTGTTGTTGCCTGTGATCTATTTTTAATCTCTTGATAATTATTAGCAATAACATAATTAAATATTGCAAGCTGAAAATATGGCAATGACCCCAAACTTAAGCTGAGAGTTTCAAGGTTTTTATAAACTGTAAGTAACTTTTTTTAAAAGATTTGAAATTCTAAATAAATAAAAAATTTCATTAAAAACGGCTACTTCCATATAAACGAACTATACCGATAATTTTGCTCTACCTATTTAATATTTTCCCGCGACTAATTTCTTTGTTATTGTTTATTTACTCGTTCTTAGTTCTCGCGGATAGCATTAATCACCTCCGTGGCAAAGTTTGACCAAATCTCCCATACCGGAGAGTTCAAACAATAAACCACAATGAGGGTGATTGTCTTCCGTATCAGAGGATTTTGTTTGTTGTACTATTTTCATCTTCTATTTTTCAATCCAATGCTTTTGCTACGCCGTTCTGATGAGGACCAAAGAGTCCGAAACACGGTGTCAACGGCTGCTTCCATATAAACGTACTATACCGATAATTTTACTCCACATCTTTAATGTTTTCCATGACTCATTTCGTTGTTGGTAGATAAATAATACCCTATTATTTTTAATTTCAAACATTACGTAGGTAATGTTTTCTTTGGTTTCCCTTACCTTCTAATCATAACATATTTGAATGTTAATATTAGACTGAATAGTATATAATAAATTAACTAGCAAGACAAAGCAGCCATATTTTTTTCAATTTTTTCACATCAATAAATGTCAAAGAAATTTCAATTAAGAATATCGAAGTAAAACGTCAACTCTTTAATAAAATCGAGTTTTTTAAGATTCAACCAGCCTGTTATTGCTAATAATTATCAAGAGATTATATAGTATATATATATATATATATATATATATATATATATATATATATATTATATATATATATATATATATATATATATATATATATATATATATATATATATATGTTTACTTATTTCATACCCAGAAAATATAACGATAAAATTTTTTTATGTTGATCTACTCTTATCCTTCTTTGTTTTACATCAGAATCATTGGAAAGTTTTCAGCGTAGTAGAAACTATTTCATATGATTTTCTGGGTGGGACTGTGGGACACTGAACATATCGGAGAAAAACTCAAATAAGATGAAGCTTTCCGAAGAGTATTTGATCAACTTGTCACTACTATTATGAGTAACTGAACAGCATCTCTTATATGAAAAATTACACATAAACTAAATTGCTTCTGTCACTTCGATACTTCTTGATAATTAATCATAGAAATGGAAATAAGTAAGGTGCACTACATTTCATACTAATCGCCCAAAGTAAACATCAGGACACATGAGATTGATGATGCCTCTAGTTGAAGAGCAATTTTCATAAAATGATTAATGGTTAATGTGCTTATTGCTCGACGAAGACTATTTCCGGAGTTTAAATGATCGCAGATTGCATATGCGTTTTTTAGAAATTTACGGAAATGCAGATTCTGAATGTCATTTTGAAAACTCCAATCTTTATATCTCTGAGTTTATTACTTTGACGTATTTTGCTTGAAACATACATTTTGCTTGAAAATATATAGATTTTCAAGAGGAGATGATGGAACACAGGCGAATAATCGCCTACCCTCATGGGTTCGTAATGTAGTACATTACCCAGCAGAATATATAATTTTAAATTACAATTATTGGACAATCACAACATCCATATCTTATCCAGGATTCAAACCCGGTACCGTCTGTGCCCTAGACAATTTCCCAACCATCTAGACCACAGACGGCTAATAATAGTTATTTATGTACCAAGTGCGTTATATAGATCTTAACGACCGATGGGCGTTAGGATCTAGTAAAACACGTGGTGCATACAAGATTTTATTTTCTCGAAAAAATTATATTGCTAAAATGAAAAATCGATTTTAAAATCGGTTCATTTCATTGCTCCTATACTTTCAATTTTCCTTCTCATAGTAGGTATGTCCTTTGTTGATATTTTGACGTTTGTGAATATTTTTGTCATCATATTTAGTGAATGTCATTGCTGCTTTCTTTGTGTAGTCTTATCAAAATAATGGAAATGAAAATGAATTTACCCAAGAATATCATAGAAAATGCAGCCAAAGCTGCGAATAATTCATTGCCGGAGAAATCCAGAGTCGTATACGACAAAGATTATGAAGTATTTAATCAATGGAAGTTGCTTCAGTTGTCCTCGTACAATGAGCAGGCGTTACGATTCATAATGCCCGCTCATAACGCCCTAGGGCATAATGAGTGTATTTTTAGCAACCGTATCTAAGGTAAAATCAACAAATAATATACAAGTGAAAAATAAAACAATATACAGATATTAAAATTCATAACACATCACCACGCCCAATTGCACATAAATTAGCAGCTTATCATAGTATGATTCATAGACTTTTCAAAATTAAGTTGTCCGAAACTAGTTTTAGAAAAGAATTGAATATAATTAAACAAATGGAATTAAATAACGGTTATTCGCCCAATATGATTGACAGTCTCATTCGGAGGAAAAAATACAAAATGGCAATTTCACAAGTTTACCCACATATAACCGAGAAAACTACAGTATTTGACAATTTAACATACTTGGACAAACCTTACGAAAACTTGAAATTGTTTCTTTATAAACAAAATTGCAAAATTTCTTATAAAACCAACAATAGCATTGAAAAATTGATTAAAAGCAACAAATCAAAAATTCATAGAGATTAACGTACTGTAACGATTTTGATTAATTCTGTATAGGACTGTATAGGAAATTATAAATTTCAAAACTCGAATGAATGACTATATTTAGCAGAAAACTGACTCTTATTATGCGTGCCATCTTATTCAAGAAAACCATATCTTTAATCACAATTAAAATATATTACAGATCGAAAATAGTCTCCACAAAACCAACTGTTGGGAATCCCTTTACATCAATAAATATAAAAATTCTGGGAACCTAGTTAACGACCAGATTGAAGTAAACCCTTCTCCTCTCCTTAATCTGTTCAATATACCTACCAATAACTCTGAATGAATTGCTCATATTGTTATTTTGTATCTCTAGAAACCACCTCTGTTATGTTCAATTTTTCATATAATTTGATTGTTTTACAATACCATTATTAAGTACGAGATGAAGTCAATGTAATGGCGGAACACTTCTACTCAATGTAATTTATTTTAATCTGTGAATAGTCTTTACTTATTCATAAAGTCATAAGATTTAACCAAGTAAATGCCAATTCAATAAAACCGGTATGATCTCTATTTCATGTATCACATAAAGTGAACAATGAAAATCCTTCAATAATTAAAATTATCGAAAAATCTTCCAAGGGAGCTGGTTATATGTATTCCGAGAAGTAAAATCTGCATTCATGATCTAACGGTGAATTATAGAAAATGTCAAGACACCCCGAATCAAAATCTGCATACAGCTGTTTCGATCTTATTAGATCTCGTCAGTGCAACTTACTTGACTCGGAGTGAATTGACATTTGGCCAACTAGTATATTTTTTATGAATTGATTGTCTCTATTTTATCTTATGTTCATTTCAGGAAGAACACAAAACACAAAAAAATATTGTAATGCTCCATAATTCGTCGACGTATAGAAAAATTAAGTAATATCGAACTAAAATGTCACAAAAATACCATTTCACAATAAATAACTATATAATTTAGATGGCCTTCAAAAATAGCTGAAAATAACATGGGTATCATTAAGACCTATTTTCTCTTATGTTAAATTACCAATAAATTATTATTATTTCTAAATTTCTCACTGTAAAAAAAATTCACTTTTATCAACAGACTAATGAGAATCTCATGGATTATAGCACAATTAATTTTGAAATTTTTAGTATATTCGAATATATTTATATATATATATATATATATATATATATATATATATATATATATATATATATATATATATATAATATATATATATATATATATATATATATATATATTTATATATATGAATATATATATATATATATATATTTATATATATGAATATATATATATATATATATATATATATATATATATATATATATATATATATATATATATATATATATATAATTCGTTGGTATTTACTGACATTTTTTATATTCAGGGTTTATTTCACTAGGTTAATGTCAACATTTAATAACTATTTGCATAAAACATTTACTATTCATTAAAATACACTATATATTTGTTGTTTATGTTATATTGTTATTTATCGCCCCAGTCTTTTTTTTTTAATCGAGGTGAAAACTTTAAAGGCAATACCTGTTGCTAACCCGGCCTGTATGGAATTCAACTGTTGTTATGCAGCATTGCCTACCCACTAAAAACACCTCTGTTCCTTCGGTTTCCGGGCGTGCTTGCCTATTAAACCTCCAGTCTCGCATTTAGATTAGGACGTGCTGCGGTAAGCACTAAAACCTGTTCTCTTCCTGAGTCGGAAATGACATCGAATACATATAATTTCTGAGGAAAGCACTAATGACATGCTACCAAATCATAGCTCCAGCTATCAGTGCTCTTCTTAGAAACTATGTGGTGGCTATTTGGATTTCATATCGTTGCCCACAAGATCGATGGGCACTACTGATTAGCTTGAAATCAAAAATTGTCTAATGTTTCCAGCATGTGTGGCACCGATTTCGAATTTAATAACTTTCTCCCTTGAAGGATGAATGAGAATGCCATCTCGGCGAGTCTCATGAAACTAACTACGTTGGAAGGTTGATTTGATTAATTATAAATTTTTCAAATTAATTTCCCAACGTATTATTGAGTATCTTTATTAGACACGCTGCATCAGTATAGCACAAATAAATTTTCATAATCAGTTGGAGAATCTTTCCTAAATCAACATATACAAGATACATATTTCATCAGCAAAAATCATATTCAGTCCTTAAGTCCATTAATTATTTGATTCTTCGAAATACTCAATACTGAAAATATAGTAGCAGAAGTAAAGTCGTTTCTAAACTACTAGAAATAAATTTCTCACAAACTGATTCGATAACCTCAGAATAGCATGCATTTTATATGAAACTTTTTTCAAAGTAGAATGATGAAGTCATTTCATCTCCTCTCGTTCCAAGCAATTAGTTCAGAATCTAGTTGAAGTTTTATAACATTTCCTGACTGTAATGAAACACGATAGAGTCGATCCTGAAGAAATCTCATTTTGAACAGATTTTAAGCCGTTTTTATTAGATATCCCTTCAAGATAGCGATTAACGAGAGTATGAAAACTGAATAACTTTTTCCGGATCGATGAAAGCTCTCATTTTAAGTATCCGTAATAATTTCACAGGTCTCACATCTACGCTTTTGTTAATCTTTAATGACAACAGAATTAGATAATGTACTTCGAAATACGAAATCGCTGATTAATCAATTCCGAAAGCAATATCCCACAGTAACATTGACATAATATCTAATTATATATCCTAAAACTAATAACAAATATATTGGAATGTGAAAAACTTTCTGACTGCAAAATAATTAGAGAAAAATGCAAATTTATATCAATGCGTTAACATTTTCCAAATTGATTTATTTCATCCGTATGGATCGTCTGATAGTTTAATATGATCCTACATTTATATATGTATATATATATATATATATATATATATATATATATATAAGCAATATTTCGGGCTATTATTTCTTCATCATCAAGCTATAGCATGCAATCGAATTGAAGCCTAGAATCGAAAACAAAAACGAAATATTTACACATATATAATTTTTTTTAAATACATTAAAGAGAATGGAAAGGCCGTGTAATATCCTATTGAACTCTTGAGTATCATATTACATGTAAAAAAATTGGTCACTTTTATTTGTTTAGCTATTTTGTTTCTGTTTTAGATGCTAGGCTTTAATTCGATCTTTATAGCCTGATGAAAATAATAACTATTCCGAAATATTGATTTGTTGTACAACTGATCTTTCATCTTCATTAGCCTTATTATTATCATCAACAATATAGATGTATATATATATATATATATATATATATATATATATATATATATATATATATTTATATATATATGAATTGTTGTTGTATGTGATATATTTTTTATCTCTAGATAATTATTAGAAAAAACAGGCTGGTTGAATCTTACGAATATCGAAGTAAAACGTCAACTCTTTAATAAAATCGAGTTTTTTAAGATTCAACCAGCCTGTTATTGCTAATAATTATCAAGAGATTATATATATATATATATATATATATATATATATATATATATATATATATATATATATATATATATATATATATATATATATATATATATATATATATATCAAATCATGAAAAACATACTAGTCGACCATGGTCAATTTCATACATTACATAAAGTGAACAAGGAAAATTCTTTAATAATTTAAAAAATTATCAAACAACTTTCCAAGGAAGCTGGTTATACGTATTCAGCAACGCAAAATCTGCATTCACAATCGAACGGTGAATTATAGAAATTGTCAAGTCACCCCGACTCAAAATCTGCATACAAAATAAGCTGCACTGATGAGATCTAATAAGATCGAAACAGCTGTATGCAGATTTTGAGTCGGGGTGAGTTGACCATTTTTATAATTCACCGTTCGATTGTGAATGCAGATTTTGCGTTGCTGAATACGTATAACCAGCTTCCTTGGAAAGTTGTTTGATAATTTTTTAAATTATTAAAGAATTTTTCTTGTTCACTTTATGTAATATATATATATATTTATATATATATATATATATATATTTATATATATATATATATATATATATATATATATATATATATAATATATACATATATATATATATATATATATACATACATATATATATATATATATATATATATATATATATATATATATATATATATATATATATATATATATATATATTCTCTGAAATATCTTGGTCTCCTCAAATAAAAAAATAACTGAAGGAATTTTTATTAAGAAATTTAACTTGAGTGAGTGATTTTGTCTGGAATGTTTTAAATGAATTATTTTGTACGGTATGTGTAGGTAGTATGAAGAAACCATTTAGAGTCATGTATTTGGGGCTTAATGTATATCAGTTTTACTGCCTCAAGCCCTTTTTTGCAGTTAATTTCTAGTATTTTGTTTTGTTTAAGAAAATTGATACTGCAAAAAATAAATTTATTATTATTATATATATATATATATATATATATATATATATATATATATATATATATATATTTATATATATATATATATTTATATATATATTTATATATATATAAATATATATATATATATAAATATATATATAAATATATAAATATTTATATATATATATATATAATAATTTATATATTTTTTTCTGTATAAATTTTATATATATATATATATATATATATATATATATATTCTATATGCACATTATGACCTTGAAAATTACATATATATATATATATATATGTAATTTTCAAGGTCATAATGTGCATATAGAAGCAGCTATTCAAACGTGTTTCGGAGTTTTGGTTTTCATCAGAACAGCGTAGCCAAGTTGAGTTTAGAGGAACATAGAAATGGAGAATCAAAAAAAAATGGAATTCCTTCATTTTAAGAGACTATCGCAAATTTGCAAATACAGCTTTGTTGAATACTCCCAATTTAAGAGTAACATCTTCAATTCGCCACGGAACTTATGTCATCTACAGGACCTCGAACGAACAAAATATTTCCCCGTTGAAGATTTATTATAATGCACACACACATACACACACATACACACATATATATATATATATATATATATATATATATATATATATATATATATATATATATATATATAAAATGTCTATTTAGAATACTTTTGTAGAGAAAATTTCAAACCATCATTCATCTACAGCTTTTAAAACAAATTATCGCGACTAAGTGTGTATTAAATATTTCAATAATTAGATATTTAACGAAACTTTTATTCTAAAAATAGGGATTATATAATACAAAATTTCGGAATCGAATTATGAGTTTCTATTGAAATTAAAAGTATTGACTGGGTTGTTCTTATTCTTGAGGAATATCAAGTATTTAGGACGAAACTATCAAACAAACGTAGTATACGAAAAATCCATCTAATACATCACTATAAAGTAGACATATTATTCGCTGTGGTCTACCTAGATGCTTGAGCAAACAACCTATAGCAAAGAACGTACCGGTTTCGAATCGGGAGTAAGATACAAATGTTGTAAGTGTCCATTAGATTCAGTGATTATCAATTCAAATTATATTCACTGGATAATGTAAATAGATTAAATTTCTATAAAAGTATATGGTGGAATACGTGAGAATTACTCGCCTCTGTCTCACCATCCCTAAAAAAAGGACACATGGCTATAATCATCTAACGAATGTATTAGTCACTCCCTTTCGGCCAGTCAGGTGAAAAATTTTCAGACATCCCTCTTTGAATTTCGAAACCTCTTATTATCCCCTTTCATCTCGTACAATGTATTCAAATCAGATAATCTAATGTCCATTGTGAATAACCTCAAAGCCAGACTGAATAAATAGGAACGAGTTCTCGTTTTTTGTTTCGCATCGAACGCACCCTAAATATACCTAACGAGTATCCAGTTTTTATCCATTCATGATGTCCAACAAAGTTAAGGGTGCGTGAAGCTACCCCAGTATTTGACCTTATTCGCGGGTTTCGATAACAGTACGACCGCAAGACATTCGGTAGGGGACGGTCGGCGAACGATGTACTCCTTACGTTAACCGGAGCGATCTCACTTAACCGAATTCGGGTTTCTAAGATCAGATTATCCATTTTTTGTTTATTTATAATAACTGAGATTGAATTCTCGCACATCACTTGGTGAAACATCATAAAAAATAAAGTTTAAACTTTAAAATAAAACGCACTTCGCTTAAGTTTCACTATATAAAAATATTTAGATACTGTCTTTAGCAGTAAAGGATAGTCGACATGTTTCGAGTTATGAACTCATTATCAAGACTGACTACAGGAGAGTAGAAGTAGAAAATGAAAACGGTACCTTGAATTTCGTAGACGTTCAGATTGCTAGGAATTTGAATTCTCTTACTTTCAACATTCATAGAAAACCAAACTTCACAGATACTTTAATTCACAGCGACAGTAACCAACACATTAAAATGAAACTCAGTGCTTTTCATTCGTTCATACATAGGTTGTTCACTATTTCATTATCGGAAACAAATTTTCAAACCGAAGTTGATACAATTAAATTATTAGCCATCAATAACGGTTACAATGAAAGTCTTATGGATAAGCTCATTGGGAAAAAACGAATAAAGAATCTGTTGCATTCAATATACCTCACGCAAACTATTAATGAAGAACAAAAATACTTCCCAATTAATTATGTACCGATTTTGAGTAGCAAAATTTGTAACAGACTACCGAAAAATAACGTTAAAACAATTTGTACAAATAAAAGAAACTTGAAGTCATTCTTGGTCAATAATAAAGAAAAATCTGACATCGGAGAAAACAGTGGTGTTTACAAAATATTTTGCGACGAATGTCCTGCTTTCTATATTGGACAAACAGGAAGGAATATAAACATTCGTGTTGAAGAACATAAAAAGTCAATTTTACAAACTAAAAATACCACTGGCTTCTCCGAGCATTGTATAAAATTCAATCATTTCCTGGATTTCAACAAAATCCAATTGTTGCATTCAGTTCCGCCCATAATAGTAAATTACCCCTTGTAAACAAACAAATTGATTTTCAGGTATCGCCTTTGCTTTTGTCTGTTTTATAAAATAAGATGTAATACTCTCCTATAGTCAGTCTTGATAATGAGTTCATAACTCGAAACATGTCGACTATCCTTTACTGCTAAATACAGGATCTAAATATTTGTATATAGTGAAACTTAAGCCAAGTGTGTTTTATTTCAAAGTTTAAATTTTATTATTTGTAATGTTAATGGTAACTTTAAGTCGAGTCCCTTTCCGTAGATTTTGTGAATGCATGACTTTTGCCCTGCTAGTATATTTAAAGAACGTGTACGCACCAGAACTCCGTCACTAAGACAGATTTGTTCCTTTTTTTCATATAAATTCTCAACCCTCTAAGTAAATTTCGAGGGGCTTTGAACGTGAACAAAACCTTGCAATTCATGAATAAGCATTGAATAGTTGAAACCACTTCCACCAGAAAGCGTTTGATAAGGTACAGCACCACAAATTATTCCAAATATTGATGGAATCTGGTATTGATGACAAGGACCTGCGCCTAATAAATAATCTGTATTTAAACCAGAGAGCGACTGTGCGTATAGACAACGAATCCTCCCAGGAACTAATAGACCGAGTGGTAGAGGCATGTGACACATACGGCATGAGGCTTAACTGCAAGAAGACCAAAATTCGTATAGTCAGTAAAAACGACGAGGCACAGCGCCATCAGTTTGGTGCCAATAGCGAAATTTTGGAAACAGCAGATACAATAACATACTTGGGCTGCAGCTTGAACAAGGAATGGGATCACTCACGGAGATTAGATTTCGCATAGAGAAAGCCAGATAAGTTTTTAACCGCCTTCGAAAGGTTCTATGTAACATACACTTGAATATTGCCTTTAGAACACAGGTCCTGCAGTGCTACGTATTCTCCACGCTCCTATATGGTGTGGAAGCCTGGACCTTGACAGATGCTACATCTAAACGCCTGGAAGCCTTTGAAATGTGGTGCTATCGCCGCATGCTCTGGATCTCATACACTTACCATGTCACAAACAACACCGTGATCCATTGAATGCAAAAGGAATTAGAAATTCTACATAGTGTGAAAGTGAGGAAAATGGCATACCTTGGGCATGTGATGCGAAATGAGAAGTATCAACTTATCCAACTAATCTTGCAGGGCAAAATAGATGGAAGAAGGGGTCAGGGACGTCGACGAACATCATGGCTGAAAAATATTAGACAATGGACAGGAATGACAACCGTACATTTATTCAGGGCGGCTGTCGACAGGATTATATGGACCAACATGATTGCCAACATCCATAGAGGATAGGCACTGACAGAAGAAGACTTCCACTTCCTTACAATTAATTCAATCCAAGTACGATATTTCAACCCTTTACTTCAATCTAGAGGAGCTGTAATGGAGAGTACAGCTCAAAAATCACGAAAAATTGAAATTTCTGATAAAAATGATGGATATAGTGAAAAAAATTATAACATCAAATGCTACTTCCCTTACATCAACTCAATATATGAAAATTTTCAACCCTATAATCTAATTTGGATTAAGTTTGGGGAAGCAAAAATTTTCAAATTGAAAACTTTTTAAAAATTTCAAAAGGTCTTTTTCTCATATATTATCTAGCTAAATAATCTTTGAAGTAATAGAATAGAATTTTATATACCAAGAGAAAATTTAATTTTACTTAGTCTTCGAAATCGTTAGAAATATGTACAGTGAAATTAAAGAAACGAAATTTTCATTCAGTTATAACCTAGTTATAAAACAAAGCAAATCCTAAAATAATTCAATAATAGACTAAATTCTTGACAATCTAATTTTTAGCTTCATTAGAGAGTGTGTGAGTTTATTCTGATATTATGATAATGGACGTTACCACAATAAACAATTTCATTAGAGATTTTTTACATTTTTGACTCTTCTTAATACATTCCTGTAGAATATTATACGTTCAAGTAGAGTCATTTATAGATTTCAAGTTGAAAATGCTGTAGAATAAGGTATACTCAAATGATTATTTAGTTTGATCCAATTATCAGAATGATTTTCCACATAATTGAACTGCGCTAGTCTTTCATGCTTCCGTGAACATGAACCTAATACAAATATTTCGGATTGATTGGGCCGATACATGGTGTAAATTAATAAACATATTAAAACAATGGTTAATAATAACAATTTACACATTTATTAAAAGAAATAACGCATGACGCACGTTTCGGTGGAAATTCACCTTCTTCAGATGCTAATGGCAAACTAACTATGTTTCTCTGTTATATCGAAAACAAGAAATAAAGAGATGACAAATTGTGTAGAAGAACTTCTGGAAGTTTTGCCAATGTAAAACTTATGTAATATAAGTTTCACATTGGCAGAACTTTTCAAACTAGAATTTCAGAACACAAACGTAGCTTTGTTAATCAAAAGTCGGATTCACATTATGCAAACCATTTAATCCAAGGAAATCACACATTCAATTTCGATTTTAAAATATTAAATGCTGAAAGTTAGGGAATTAAACTTGATTTTTTAGAATCATTACAGACAAATATAAGCATTCCGGTCTCCTATTGAATAGCCAAATCGATCATACTTCAAGCCCCCTTCTTAATCTTTTCAAAATTACCGAACTACCTGACTAGTAGTTCAGAATTGGTTTTTTCCTATTCTAATAATTATTTGTAACCATCTTTCTATTTACCCCTTTTACACAATTTGTGTATATTTCTTGTTTTCGATATAACAGAGAAACATAGTTAGTTTGCAATTAACATCTGAAGAAGGTGAAGTTCCACCGAAACGTGCGTCATGCGTGATTTCTTTTAATATATGTGTAAATTGTTATTATTAACCAATGTTTTAATACTAATACAAATAGGCTACAGATATTCAAAATATCTTCAAAATGAAGAAACATCTATGCTTTCTATATATTACTTTAATATAATGTAATTTTGAGTAACATTAATGTGCTAAAGCGAATAATACAGTAATTCACAATCACTCTTTCTTTCATTTTAGGATCAGGGAGTTTAGCGAACCCCCTTCTTGGTCCACCAACCCCCAGGTTCATTTCAAGAGGAAATACATTCAGGGTAGTTACAGGTGATACAGTGGTCCTACCTTGCGAGGTACAAAATTTAGGTGAGTTCATAATTTTGATCATATCACATTATAACTCATGTGTGAAGTAGCCAATACAATCCGTGAATGTTGCATAGTTACCGCGTACTGATAGGTGAATATACCCTAAACGATTTGTTAAATTTTTCAATATGCACGCTTTCATTGTCGTTCTGGCGGTGTTGTTTATTTATTATATAATCGCAACGAATACCAACTCGAGCAAACGAAAAAAGGTAGTTATACTGACCTCTTCACTCGACGTACTTTCGAAAAACATCACTCGAGCTGCGCTCTAGTGATGTTTGGCAAAATACTCGGAAGTATACACGAAGTATACTCGATTATTTTCGATGCTCTTGTGATATTATAACGGAAAATACCTACCTGGAAATTGTGATAATTGAATTGGGGACACATTTGCGATTAAATTTTGTATGTTTCAGATAAACTCAATCGATCAATCTTGTTGTATACTTTGCGGAATAATTCTAAATAAAACTTTAACAATAGCTCTCACTTTTGATCAAATAATAGTAAATCAATTCTCCACACAAATTCATACGTCATCTATCATACACTGATATTATATTCATAAAAAAAATATTTATCTGTTTAGAGTTGCTTACTGAAATTTACAAACACTGGTACTCACTTGACTTCATCATAGCAATCCCCAACTTCTACTGAATCACTTTTACAATTCATTCTTTATTAATAAAATAATTACAATGTGCACTTACGAATACAGCGAACCGCAAGCTTAGCAACGTTGACGTGTCAGTCACAGTTTCAGACCTATTTTTCATTCGTCAAGTATCTGGAGTGTAACGTTCGTTGAGGAACTTTGTTTCAAAAGAAACTGTTAGAATGTGTCCTGTTTTTTCAAGTAGACGAGAAATTCACGAAAAGGCAATAGAAGAGTAACAGTATTCAAAGAATTGTCCGCAATCGCTTTTTTATTTACCTCGAGTACCCTCTCCAAACATTTCAGATATTCGCCATATACTCGCACCGCATCCCGTCACATTTATTTTCAATTTATGAAGCACTCACGCATTATCATAACATTGACTTGCAAAAATTCTGGGGATCTGCTCTCACTATTTTCCAGTCCCTGCTGATAAACCAACGTCATAATAAATATTTCGCGAAAAATTGAAACGTAACTTTTCTTCGATTCATTCAATTGACTTTTTCCATTTAATGGTATTTTTCACAAAATTATTTTATATGATAATTGAATTTTTGACTCAACGATGTCAAATTGAAAAAAGTGAAATGAATTGAGAATATCTCAGACAAATATCGAAATATCACTCTGTATAATCTATAAAAAATTATCGCGTCGAAACACGTTTATCACAAAAAATCGGAAAAAAATGTATTTTTCCTATAGATCTTCTAGGTTGAGAAAAATGTTTTCGAAAAAAAAACCAGAAGAACCACAAATCATGTGGCTTCTAGGAGTTGTTAATCCTAATGGTTCTCAAAAAATTGAATAGGTCGTGGCAAGATCTTTCTTATAATATTCCACACAGGAGAGTCCTAAAAGTCTCATATATATATATATATATATATATATATATATATATATATATATATATATATAATTATTTTATTCGAATTGTTGTTTTGCCTGTGATTTATTTTTAATCTCTCTTGATAATTATTAGCAATAACAGGCTGGTTGAATCTTAAAAAACTCGATTTAATTAATAAATTGACGTTTCACTATGACATTCATAGTTATTCAAAATTTCTGTACAAAATTGAAAATTCTTTGACATTTATTGACTTGATAAAATTGAATATTGATCTGTCTTGTTAAAAATTCTTTCAGTCTAATATTAACATTCAAAATTGTTTCATTAGAAGGCAGGGGAAACTACAGATACTTTTATCTATGTCATGTTCGAAAATAATATTAATATGTTACTATTTATTTAACAGAAAGAAATTAGTCACGGGAAAATATTTAAAAAAGTAGAGCAGAATTATCAGTATAGAACGTTTTATATGGAAGCAGCCGTTGACACGTGTTTTCGGACTCTTTTGGTCCTCATCAGAACTGCGTAGCTAAATATTATATTGCTAATTAGGATATGAAATATGTTTAATAAATAAAATCCTCTGTTATGGAAGAAAATCACTTATTTGTGGTTTATTGTTTGAACTCTCCGGTATGGGAGATTTGGTCAAACTTTGCCACGGAGGCGATTAATTCCATCCGAGAGATCTTAGAAAGAGTAAATTGATATTAAAAAAGAAAATTAGTTTTGGGAAAATATTAAACAAGTAAAGCAAAAATTATCGGTATAGTTCGTTTATATGGAAGTAGCTGTTTTTAATGAAATTTTTATAATAAAATCCTCTGTTATGGAAGAAAATCACTTATTTGTGGTTTATTGTTTGAACTCTCCGGTATGGGAGATTTGGGTCAAACTTTGCACGGAGGCGATTAATTCCATCCGAGAGATCTCAGAAAGAGTAAATTAACATTAAAAAAGCAAATTAGTTTTGGGAAATATTAAACAAGGTAAAGCAAAAAATTATTGGTATAGTTCGTTCATATGGAAGTAAGCCGTTTTTAATGAAAATTTTAATTTAGAATTTCAAATTTTTTAAATGAAAAAGGGTACTTACATATAAAAAACAATGTTAGTTTTGGGATCATTGCCCATATTTTTCAGCTAGCAATATTTAATTATTTATTCGAATTGTTGTTGCCTGTGATTTATTTTTAATCTCTTGATAATTATTAGCAATAACAGGCTGGTTGAATCTTAAAAAACTCGATTTAATTAATAAATTGACGTTTCACTATGACATTCATAGTTATTCAAAATTTCTGAACAAAATTGAAAATTCTTTGACATTTATTGACTTGATAAAATTGAATATTGATCTGTCTTGTTAAAAATTCTTTCAGTCTAATATTAACATTCAAAATTGTTTCATTAGAAGGCAAGGGAAACTACAGAAACTTTTACCTATGTAATGTTCGAAAATAATAATAATAGGGTACTATTTATTTAACAGAAAGAAATTAGTCACGGGAAAATATTAAAAAAGTAGAGCAGAATTATCGGTATAGAACGTTTATATGGAAGCAGCCGTTGACACGTGTTTCGGACTCTTTGGTCCTCATCAGAACGGCGTAGCTAAGTATTGGATTGAAAATTTGGAGATGAAAATAGTTTAATAAATAAAATCCTCTGTTATGGAAGAAAATCACTTATTTGTGGTTTATTGTTTGAACTCTCCGGTATGGGAGATTTGGTCAAACTTTGCCACGGAGGCGATTAATTCCATCCGAGAGATCTTAGAAAGAGTAAATTGATATTATACTTATACACATATATAAAAATGAATATGTAACTTGTATTCACATTGTTTAGACGCAAAGAAGTTAAAACAACAATTTTAATGGATAAGTATTATAGACAAGAATAAATAAACATTATATGGTGAAATCCGAGTTTGAAAAATTGAGTAGTGATTCTGATTATCATTTTGGATATATCGATCATTATTTTGTCATCCTTGTATGATAAATCGTTGTCGATATTGTTTTTTCACCACAGTGAAAATACCTTAAGGGAGAATATTCGTTTTCACTGAATGTTCAATTTTCCATTCACGACAGGCAACAAGATTGCATATCAGCAACCAAAGTAAACCCCTTAGGCATTCGTTTTTCATAACACTATTTTCAGACATTGAACTCTATTTTCCACCGTAAGGATAAAAGGGGTATTCGGTTTCAGATTCGCATTTTACTTATTTGAAAGCTGGATATGGTTTCGAATATTCATGTGAACTACGAAAGTGAAGTTCTTAAATTTGGATTTATTCTCAAAGCATCAAAATAAATATTGACTTATTATCAGTTGTGTAGAAATTTCATTGTTTACGATTTGTATGTATATCATTTATAATATATTTTTGAATTACCCCTTGTAAACGAACAAATTGATTTTCAGGTATCACCTTTGTTTTTGTCTGTTTTATAAATTAAGATGCAATACTCTCCTGTAGTCAGTCTTGATAATGAGTTCATAACTCGAAACATGTCGACTTTACATTACTGCTAAATACAGTATCTAAATATTTTTTATATTGTGAAACATAAGCCAAGTGTTTTTATTTTAAAGTTTATACTTTATTATATATATATATATATATATATATATATATATATATATATTATATATATATATATATATATATATATATATATATATATATATATATATATATATATATATATATATATATATATATATATATATATATATATATTATAATATATATATATATAGTATATATATATATATATATATATATACAGGGTCACTCACGGTGGATGGTAGGTTAGACGTTTACGGAGAACGGGACATGGGATTATTCTGAAAATTTGGTTTCATGGGTAATCGAATTTGCTCTATCGATCTAAAATAATAGTGGCGCTGCGGTGTTGCCGCTTATACTAAAAAGTAGCAGCAACTGTGAAATTTCAAATGAGATACCCTATATATTATTCCATTTTTTGCATCTCTACCATTTTCCAATTGTTTTTGTATGATACTTCCGTATACCTATCTCCAGAGGTTTTCGAGAAATTAAATGGTTTCCTTATTTTGTTGTGCAAAACATAGCTTCAATTAAATGTTCATTACTAAGGCATTTAGATTCGTAGGACGCTGAAATTTTAGGCATAGTTTACCAAATTCCGACGTATTAATAATATTCAAAGAAATTTGTTCTCCATTATACGGGTCCTTCAAAATTTGCGAGTTTAACGATAAATACAAAAATGGCAAAAAGTGCATTTTTCAAAATGTAATACTATAAATATTATTAAATATTTCGAAAGAAAATTAAATTTCCTTTAAAATGATTTATCATGTTCCTATACCTAAAGAGTCAGGTTTCCGAAATAAAAGCAAGTTTCTATAAAAATCGGATTATTTAGCCATATTTTGTATTAAGTAGCTATGAAATAGCAAGAAATGTCATTATGAAAATTTGACAATTCGTGCATCAACAATAAGACGCTCGCGCGTTTATTAACGAAAATTTGATTTGAAAACAATCAAAATGGAAGGCAATAACTATTCTCATTAAGTTTTGATGAAGTTATTCATTGTACATGGTCAATGTGACCAAATAATAGCAAAAACATGCAGAAGATTCGAAGAAATATATACCTGTTGACAACTAATAAACGAGAGAAAATTTGTACCTTTACAAAATAATTTTATCACTTATGGGTCAATACTGAAAGCGAAACGAAATTTACCAAAACCTGTTACTTTCGTTTCGCTTTCAGTATTGACCCATAAGTGATAGAACTATTTTGTAAACGTACAAATTTTCTCTCGTTTATTAGTTGTCAATAGGTATACATTTCATTGAATCTTCTGCATGTTCTTGCTATTATTTGGTCACATTGACCATGTACAATAAATAACTTCATCAAAACTTCATGAGAATAGTTATTGCCTTCCATTTTGATTGTTTTCAAATCAAATTTTCGTTAAAGAACGCGTGAACGTTTTATTGTTGATGGACTAATTGTCAAATTTTCATAATGACATCTTTCTTGACATTTCATAGCTACCTAATACAAAATATGGCTAAATAATCCGATTTTTATAGAAACTTGCTTTTATTTCGGAAACCTGACTTTTTAGGTATAGGAACATGATACATCATTTGAAAGGAAATTCAATTTTCTTTCGAGATATTTAATAATATAACGGGTATTACATTTTCAAAAAATGCACTTTTCACCATTTTTGTATTTATCGTTAAAATCGCAAATTTTGAAGGACCCTGTATAATGGAGAACAAATTTCTTTGAATATTATCAATACGTCGGAACTTGGTAAACTACGCCTGAAATTTCAGCGCCCTACGAATTTAAATACCTTAGTAATAAACATTTTATTGAAGCTATGTTTTTATACAAAAAAATAAGGAAACCATTTAATTTCTCGAAAACCTCTGGAGATAGGTATAAGTAAGTATCATACAAAAACAATTGGAAAATGGTAGAGATGCAAAAATTGGAATAATATATAGGGTGTCTCATTTGAAATTTCACAGTTGCTGCTACTTTTTAGTATAAGCGGCAACGCCGCAGCGCCACCATTATTTTAGATCGATAGAGCTAATTCAATTACTCATGAAACCAAATTTTCAGAATAATCCCATGTCCCATTCTCCGTAAACGTCTAACCTACCATCCACCGTGAGTGACCCTGTATATATATATTTATATATATATATATATATATATATATATATATATATATATATATATATATATATATATATATATATATATATATATATATATATATATATATATATATATATATATATATATATATATGTATATAAGACAATTCACAAAGTTTTCGAAAATCGTGGTCTAGGAGGTCTAAAATAGATGAAAAACTACTCCCGCAGCTGACTGCTTTCCTTCGATACACTGCAATAGTATGTATTTCATTGGATAAAATAGGACTAAATAGTATAATATAAACATCTTTCTTTACATGTTGTACGTTCGGTGGAATATTCACCCTTTTACAGTATTTCAATCGTCTTTTCGAAAAACCCGGCTCTGCACCGATTTCGAATGAATTCGTTTGGAGAAATGCAGATTCAGAGAGGCACGAAATTGTTTGATTTGGTCTGATGGATAAAATTACGTCAGCGAACTCCAAACACGTGTAAGCTAATCTCGAAAAATTCGATATAATTTTTTATTCGCATCATCAGAATGTAGAAACGGTTGATTGATTCCCTCCGTTTTCTATTTCTTTGATGCTTTACTTTACATCTTTCTAATTATTTTCAGTTGACTTTTTCATGCTGTGTGTCCAGGGATTTTAATCTAGCCGTGTAGTCAATCTTCAAAGTAGACATAGAATTGCTCATGCATTGAGCATCATTAGTACCTATACTCTCACTTTATGTTCATATGGGTATCAGACTACCAATAGATGATTAGTTCTTTAGAAATGGTACAAACAGCATGTACTAAGGTTTTAATATAGTTCCAATGAGAGGATGTTATTGCATAAATACATTTGACGAATTTAATTAATTATTATTGAAACAGATACTTTGATTAACCGTATATAGAAGATTTTATAACTCATGTGTGAATAAGCCAATAGAATCCATGAATTTTGCATAGCTACTGCGTATTGGTAAGTGAATATACCCTTGACGACGTGATATAATCATTTTGATGTTTCGCCTTGTGGCAAAATGTGAGTGTTTTCATATTGACTATGTTTTGACTTTTGTCAAAAAAAAATTATAATTTTATTCGTTATTTAATCGTAACGAATACCGACTCGAGCAAACGAAAATAGTCGTTATACTGACCTCGTCACTCGACGTATTTTTTTAAAACATGACTCGAGCTGCGCTCTCGTGATGTTACGCAAAATACGTCTCGTGATTCGGAAGTATAATCAATTATTTTCGATGCTCTTGTGATATTATAACTAATTATATAACTCATGTGTGAATAAGTCAATAGACTCTGCGAGTTTTGCATATTTACTGCGTATTGATAAGTGAATATACCCTTTTCGTAATCCCATACTGTTATTTTGATTTAACGGTATTCAGATGACAATTGAAAAGTCAGTGTTAACGGCCGCCGTTATAATTTCATAACGGCCGGCGGCCGTTAAGAAATCACTTGTTCAAATATTTATTTCAAAACATCATTCTGCTTACAATAACAACATTGAAATCTTAGTCCACAGCGAAATATTATTACATATCCTTAGCATATTATTTATTGGGGATGTGGTATTTCCATTATTTATATAGAATAAATCTTTGTTAGTTATTCTTAACCTAGTCTTTGGTACCTTAAATAACGTATAATTAAATCACAGTTCTTGTATTTCGTATAAGTTAAAATATAATATACAAACATAACAGCTTGAATATTCATTCTATCACAGAGCATCTGAAACTCGAATGTTTTCAACATCGCCCTATATGACACCACACATGGATACTATCCATTTTTTCTTACATACAAAAATGTTAAAAAGCGTTTTTGTACCTTTTCAATCATATCTGAATGTGATATTGCTACAGGAGACCAGATGTTTGAAGCATATTCCATATGTGGCCTCACATAGTTTACATTATTGTCATGGACTTTTATTAAGTATCGGCCCAATCAGATTGTTATTTAAAACAAGCTAGTACTAGTTTCCTGACCCTTTATCACTTCAAACTATTTAATAATTGTTAAATGATTATTATTTATCTCAAGGGTATGAGTTATCAATTACGACACCTATTATTACTATATTTGAAATCTTATCGTCCTCATAAGCAGAACAAAGCTTCAAGTAGTCGTCAATTTTTTTTCGATGGATGTTGTATTGATGGATCTAACCTATCAGAACTGAATCTGGTACTGCAGAAAACACAATAAGCTTACTGAAGATCACTGTGTAACTGATAATTGAAATAATTGTTCGAACTGAATCAATGCAGAGGGTTTGTATATGACAAGCTGCACCACGAACAGGGAACAATATCGATTACAATCCAGAACTTAATAGGATTTCGAGTGATGTCTACCTCGTGGGTAACCACTGCCAGAGAGCTAACTTATGTTGCGAACGAAACATGGCTATTGATACAGTAAACTCAATTGATATTTTTCATTGCATGTTTATTATATATTGAATTTTGTTCAATATTCCTGGACCGTTTTGCTTCTGATAATCTTGACTGGTTAATAAAGTCAAGTTACTTGAGTATTGCTCATTATATTACGTTTGCACTAGGCAAACAATATTGTGGATAATGGTTTCCTTTTATGAGAACTTCTCCAGAATATTTAAAATATGGATTATTATGTTAGTTATCTGTTAAATGTCAACATTGTTATAAAACAGATGCAGATAGGTTTTCACTAATATGAGTTTTTGGTACTTTTTTTAGTCAATATACTTAATATGAATAAGTGTTAACATTATGTTTAAATCAAAAAAAGCCTGAGCAGCAGAGCTTTTACTTAGGTCGTATTTTTCGCGCGACGTGCATCGCGTAGAGATGCTATTCGAATAGAATAAATTATTATTTCAAAAATCACGTTTTAATGAAAAATCATAAAAAAATTGAAAAATAATTAATTTTATTCAAAAAAAAAAATTGGCCAAGAATTTACAAAGAACTGTATTCCAGCATGAACTCATTCTACTTACATAATTTCAACCCCCTAACTCAATCTGCAGAGGCTATGGAGTTATTTTCAAAAACCACGAAAATACAAGAGATATATACGTAAAAATGGCAGCAGCTGGAAAAATTTACTAAAATTTTGATAGTTTAGTTCTGCCTCGAAAACAACTCCAGATACAAAACTCTCTTGTTTTGAGCTGCTGGAGATGCCATTATGAACAGGACAAAATTTCAAAATGTAAATACACATATATAAATATCTACCGGTAAAATATATATATATATATATATATATATATATATATATATATATATATATATATATATATATATATATATAGTTCACACGAGAGAGAACAAAACACAGAAAAAGAAAAAAAAAAAAAACGAGCCGTAGTGAGACTCTTGATAAAACTCTTGTAAAAAGCTCAAAAAATAGAGCCGAAACGTCGAGAAAATTAAATCTATTTTTATTAGTCATATAATATCTGTTATACCACGAAAAATCCCAACAATATATATATATATATATATATATATATATATATATATATATATGTAATAATAATTTATAAAATTTTTCGAAATTTTTTTATATCTGATATATATATATATATATATATATATATATATATATATATATATATATATATATATATATATATAGTCAAATCAGATATAAAAAATTTTCGAAATTCGTTTTCTTGAAGGTCTGACTGTTTATTGTCGTTACGCTGCACAAGTATATTATTTTTGGGGAAAATAGGACTAAAAATGTAAGTGTCCTTAATATGATTTGTCCCTCTTAAAATATGTACCTTTCATAGCAATTACTTTTCCTCTTTTCGTTGCAAATTGTTCATCTATAATTTTATGTACTAATATTTTCACTTTGTTTCACATAGTTCAGCAATAATGAATCAGTAGTAATAAAGAGATTTTGCGGGAACAATTTAATCATTGCTTATATTGTCAATAAATTTTTCTTTTCATTCTGTTTATATAGAGCGTCTAGACAGTATGTTGGCATATTCGTTTACTATCCAAGTTAACATGGTCCTACGAGCGTTTACTGCTCGTCTGATATTTTATGAGTTCTGCCATTGCATACTTTGTTGATTTTTACAACGAAACAATAACTTGATTTTATTATATATACCACGGTTGTTTTGATATGATACACATTATCATCAAGTATTACATGAAATTTATAAGTATACAAGATCTAAGCTCCAAGAGCACATCATTCTTGAAGCTACAATTATACATAAATACCGTATTGATAATGTAAACACTAAAAATATTTGTTTTCGACTCCACTCTTCAAGTCAAGCATTTTTAGTAGTATTCTCCTCGAAAATATATATATATTGCAGATTATCGCAAGTAAACGGTCAGATGCGGGAATAGTTTTTTATCCATTTTAGACCTCCTGGAGCACGATTTCCGGAATTTTTTTGCCCTGGTACATATTGGCATCTCCAATGGCTTCCATCAAATAAAATCAGCTGAAATTCAGTATCAGAAATCATATTAAAGCAATGGTTAATATTAACAATTTACACATTTATTTAAAGAAATAACGCATGACGCACGTTTCGATGGAACTTCACCTTCTTCAGATGCTAATGGCAAACTAACTATGTTTCTCTGTTATATAGAAAACAAGAAATAAAGAGGTGACTAATTGTGTAGAAGAGGTAAATATGAAGATGGTTGCAAATAGTTATTACTTAGAATAGGAAAAATCAATTCTGAACTGCTAGTCAGGTAGTTCGGTAATTTTGAAAAAATTGAGAAGGGGGCTTGAAGTATGATCGATTTGGCTATTCAGTAGGAGACCGGAATGCTTGTATTTATTTATCTGTAACGATTCTAAAAAATTAAGTTAAATTCTCTTACTTTCAGCATTTAATATTTTAAAATCGAAATTAGATGTGTGGTTTTCTTGGATCAAATGGTTTGCATAATGTGAATCCGACTTTTGATTAACAAAGCTGCGTTTGTGTTCTGAAATTCTAGTTTGAAAACTTCTGAAAGTTCTATCTATGTGAAACTTATCACAATCACCATAATTATTTTTATAAACTCCTGATTTATTATCTTATGAACTTTGAATTTATTACTTTTTATATGATTTCCTAAATTATTACCGATACGATAAGCAATGTTAATGTTGTGCTTAGATAAGAGAGATTTAAGTTTTCTACTTGAATTTCCGATGAAAGTGAGGCTGTTATATTTGATATTATTTTTATTAAGGGGATACACCTGACTAATCGCATTTTTGAACAACTTTTTATCTATCATATTGTCTATTTTTATGGGATCATAATTATTATTTACGGCAATTTGTTTAATTATATTTATCTCGATGTTAAAATTGGCGTTTGAAAGTGGAATATTTACTAAAAGATGTACCATACTATTGAAAGCTGCCATTTTGTGTTGGAATGGATGTAGGGAAGTACTATATATGACGCTATCAGTGTGTGATGGTTTGCGCAAAATTGAAAAATTATGGTTTTTATCTACTTTTGTTGTTGTATTATTAACCATTGTTTTAATATGTGTATTAATTTATACCATGTATCGGCCCAATAAATTCAAAATCAGGAATTGTTTTTGAGGCAGAACGAAACTATCAAAATTTGGAAAATTTTCTCCAACCGCCGCTATTTTCAAGTAGATATTTATTGTTCTTTCGTGGTTTTTAAAATTCTGCAACCGCACATCTTCTGCAGATTGCGTAAAAGGTTTGAAATTTTGTACGTGGATTGAGTTCATGGTGAAATACCATCCTTTGTGGGTGTCTTTTTCTCAACCGCGCTGCGCTTCGCGGAGATTATTCCGTTCGAATCACATCTCGACATTCTTTGCTATCAGTACGCAGTTCACTTCACGATTTAATTTTTTTTAGTAAAATAAATTATTTTCTATATATATTTTACTCATATTAAAAATATATATATATATATATATATATATATATATATATATATTATCAGATTTTATGGAAGAGTACTGCGTGACTTAATTGAGGAAGATTATGAACTATTCGAAGATTTTTTTTTTATCGAGGTGAAAACTTCAAAAGCGATACCGGTTGCGAACCCGGCCTGTGTGGGATTCAATAGTTGATATATATAAATATATATATTTTATTTATGTATAGTTGATATATATAAATATATATCAACATTGCCTACCCACTACAAACACCTCTGTTCTTTCGGTTTCCGGGCATAAGCCTACTAAACCTCCAGTCTCACACTTAGATTAGGACTCTCGTGCTGCGGTCAGCACTAGAACCTGTTCCCTTCCTTGTGTCTATATTTCAAGACCCAAGTGTATATCTCTCTGCGTCGCGTCGCATTAATTTTGAAATCAAGTAAACATACCTGACGACTGCCCGTGGCATTCTCTGTCGACTGGAAGTATGTTCGCTTCATCCCAGGTTGGTTCGATCTTGAACAATGTTCATCACTCCGACCTCGAGATCCAACATCCATTTTCACACTCGTCGTCTGCAATGGCCATTACTCCGACATCGTGATCCAATATCCATCTCCACTCTCGTCGTCTGCAACGAGCATCATTCGTCTTCGAACCTGACGATCCGCTTCCATACCACCGTGCCGTCCTCTGTTGGGCGCTGCGCCTTACTAGCGGTCCGAGTTACTTCGTGTCTAATGGACTAACATTACTGTCCATCGATGTTCTTTTCACTCTCGTCGTCTTCAGTCTTCAGTCGCTTGCCGTCGAATTCACCGCTTTCCCAGGGCGATGCTGCTTCCTCGGTGGTCTGGTCTCGAATGTAGGATTCGAAGAAGAAGAACAAGGAGGCTATAGAGCAGGTCAATCGTGCACAGATAACATTTTCTGCCTCTCTTAGAAAAGAATGTTGCCACAGACAGAGAAGTGCAAATTACATTGATTGATCTCCAAAAGACATACGATTAACGTTCCTCTAAAAACGTTGTAGGAGGTACTGGAGGCATGACAGATAAGTCATACCCTAATTAAAGCGCTGCAAAATCTCTACGAAGAGTCAAATTCTCAAATAAAAATTGGCAAACATTTAATGGAACGCTTCTTGGTCACCAAAGGATTGAGACAGGGTTGTTGCGTATCACCAACTCTATTCAAGATCTATATCGCTGAAGCACTTGAGCAGTGAAAAAGAAAAGTAAGTGCAATGGAAATAGAACGTAATGATAATTACTTGTACACTTTACAGTTTGCTGATGATCAGGCAGTTATTACCAAATTACCAATGATAAAGATGATATGGAGTACATGATGATGAAACTCATAGAAGAATAAGACAGATGGGGATTATCATTAAATGTACAAAAAACAAAATATCTATGTATTTAGGCAGCAACATCGCACCTGGAAAGCGATGATCATCGAACAATAAGCCCATGCCATGAATCCGGGACTGACGAGCAGGAAATACAGTCCCGAATTATAAAAGCCAGGAGAGCCATAAATTGCTTGAATGGAATCCTCTGGAGCCAAAATATTACTAAGAAACGTTAGTTCAACATATACGAAGCAATGATAAAAAGCAGTTTATTAGACGGTGTTGAAACATGGAGAATGGCCCAAAAATATACAAAGAAACTGTAGAGATGGATGCCATCAGGAGGTCGATGAGAATATCAAGGAAGGATAGAGTCAGGAAACAATTGCAGAAGACATTGAACGAGAACAACTAATATGGTTTGGTCACGTAAGCAGAATGGGAGAAGAAAGACTGCCAAAACAAGTATTGAAATGGCTAACATCCAAAAGGAGAAAGCGAGGAAGACCTAAACAAAGCTGGCAACTAAGGATCAGAAGAGCAACGAGTGCCAGAAATATAAATGAAGAACAAACGCACAACCGAAAGGAATGGCATTTGAGTATCGGACAACGACGAAAGACGTTATGATCTAATTATATATATATATATATATATATATATATATATATATATATATATATATATATATATATATATATATATATATATATATATATATATATATATATATATATATATATATATATATATATATACCTATATATATATATATATATATATATATATATATATATATATATATATATATATATATATATTAAAAAACAAAATATATATGAATATATATTGAAGAGCTTCGACAGTCTCAATAAAAATACACCAAAATTATAGAATATTATACTATCGCTTTGTGGGTATGATTAAAGCCTGCACATTATCCTATTACATTGTTATCCAAATTCAAAAAATAAAATTCCTGTGGAAGATCAAATATCAATATGAGATCCTGAGGGCACATTTTGTTATATTTTCCAATGAATTCAATGTTAATAAGGAGATGAAAGTAAGTCATGGTTATGAAAAAGACAGATTTCTATTATGTTCATAAATGAAAGGAATGCTGAGCATTATTCAGTAATGTAATTTGGCGAATACGCTGTTTCTTCATCAATTCTCTACGGACTTCGTTACGATGAATTTAGTACAACTCCATCTCAAATCTATGCCTTTTTTTGAGTTGTAATGAGTAGAATATGACCTTTGAATATTTATTTGAACGTTATTCCATATATTTTTCATGATATGAGTAAAGACTCGTATTTTCGAATATTTAAAAAAATATATATTTGTGAACGAATTCAAGACAAGTGGAAAATTTTTAATAAAGACTTACTCAATAATAATAATAATAATTATAATAATATTTATTTCACATAACAGATACAATGATTCACTATAATCTTTGAAATGAAATATAGTCAATAAAAAATAAATTAATTGATGACAAAGATTTTGCTATTTAGATGTTTCCTTTCAGATTTCCAACACCTACAACAAATTCTTGAATATTGTATGGTTCTATATCAAGCAACATCTTGTATATTTCCTTTTTATAGACATTGAATCTAGTTTCACATTCTATCATTTCTGGCATTGTGTTGAAATATTTTATACATTCATATTTGGGACCTTTTTCTGTAGATGTTTTTTGTGAATGGAATATTTAACGTTTGTTGTTTTTGTGTTATACATGTTAGATGAGTTCAACTCAAATTTATTTTTGTTTTCGAAGACAAAAATTAGACATTCCTGTATATGCATTTCTATAATAGTATGCCATGTTTCTTGAATTTTCCTCTACATGATTCTCTGTGTTCAAGTTTGAGAATGATTCTAAGTGCCCTTTTCTGGAGCTTGCATATGTGAATTGTATATATATGTATATATATATTTATTTATATATATATATATATAATATATAGTATAATATATATATAATATATACATATATAATATATATTATTTAAATATATATATATATATATATATATATATATTTATGAATTTTTCGATCACATCCCCAAAGTAAATTTTTTTATTTACATTTATTAGGGATTGGTCCAATTTGAAAAATTACTTTTTAACCAAAATAATTTTACATATGCGTGTATTCACGCCTGCCCAAAAAAATTCATCATACAAATTAACGTTTACTAAATCTCTATTAATTTAATATTGATTCAAAAATTATATTGATGTTTGAATTTGTGTAAAAAAATAATCAATTCATTTGGGTAGGATAACTACTCTCTATTCTATGAAAAAAATGGAAATGCAAATTTTGAGTAGGAAACTATGAGGTCAAGAAATCAGTTAACTGAGTTTCATACTTCTTAACTGTTTAGAAAAACTGTTTAGAAAAACTGTTTAGAAAAACATGTTCGTTCGATTCTACTTCTGCTACCGGTATTCTTTTCCAACTTCTATTAGTTATTTTCTTCTAATCCGGGTTTTGTTAGAAAATCTAATCCTGGGGTTTCAATTAAAACTCCTGGGGTTTTTGTAAATAGCTCCTGAGGTTTCATGTTCAATTCCACTATTCGGGTTTTGTGCTTCTTAGCGCATACGATATTCGAGAAAAATTTATAATATAATGAGAAAACTAAAAACTCTGTCTGCCTTTACAATATTATGACAACGTAGATACTTATCTCTTCAACTTGCTAATTCGGAAAAAAGCGGTGCAATGCATTTTCAACTTCTTCCATTTTCAACTCCACTACAATTCATTAAACTGACGCGCCGCCACATATTGGTTCATTTTAAACTACAGATCTTCTATGCTGGTTAATCTTAACTGAAATTCATTTGAACAAGTGGACGGTATTTCATAACTCTACTATATATATATATATATATATATATATATATATATATATATGTATATATATATTTATTTATATATATATATATATATATATATATATATATATATATATATATATATATATAATTGTATATATATTTTCTTATATATATATATATATATATATATATATATATATATATATATATAAATATATATATATATGTATATATATTTATTTATATATATATATATATATATATATATATATATAAATATATATATATATATATATATATATATATACCTATATATATATATATATATATATATATATATATATATATATATATATGTTTATATTATATATATATATATATATATATATACCTATATATATATATATATATATATATATATATATATATATATACAAATATATGTGCTCTCATAATTCACTTCAGTATTTTACACTTTTAGATTGATGTAAGTAAATAAGTAAATAATTATCGAAGTATTTTAACAATTATTCTGCTCGAATGGGCCGCCATTATTCGGAGAACTAAATGTAGACCTCATCTGCTTTTTTAACACCATTTTTCATGTAACTCGCCTAGCGCCAATATAAAAGTGTCATTCGTAATGTAGACTGCTTTAATTACCACTGCTATCGTACATTGCGCACAGTTCGGCAAATAATTGTCCTTAATCCAGATATTCCCATGAGTGGCCAGGTTGCCAGTGGTGGGCATTTATATCGACCACCCCCCATTGAACTTGTATGATTTTTATTCGATAATATGTTGAATATCCATTCTAAAATTGATTAACTGAAGAAATAATTAGTCGGAATGATTATAAGATACTGTGAAATTGAAATAAATGTCATATAGTAGGTACTTAAGAATGAAAATGTTTTCTGCTTCCAAACTTCCGAGAATTGGAGTAGGAAAAGTCAAGAAAATACTTTGAAAATTAGATTTAATTTTGTTGAAGCGTAGTGATAAAATTAAATGAAGTAGATGTTTCCATCTTTCGTGAATTTATGTATTCTCTTTAATGGAATAGAATTTCAGAAAGACATATTTCCACTGATTAATAAGGGTATCAAAAAGTCGTTTTGTTAGTTCTTAGAATAATTATGAATAATGCAAATTGAATGAGTGATTATTCTAGAATATAATCAGTGAAATATCTGAGAAATTTCATAAAATTGACAAAAAATTGATGCCAATTACCTTTTTCCATCGTTCGTCAATTACATCTTTCATTCTAAAATTTTTGTGTAAGAAGAAGGAAACATCCGAAGAATTTGAAAAATTTTCGACAATTAAATATCTGAGATAGTCGTGAAAAATTCCAAGTAATGAAAAAATACATTTATGATTTTAATTGAATTCACTTTACTCACAAAGGTGGAAGGCACCCTCAATGCAAAGGAGATTTTACTTGCAATGTTTGGAGAAAACATGAATGGGGGCCTTTGATAATACCCTACATGTTTCCATATGGAATGCAGCTGAACGAAAAGGGATAGAACCCTCCACTGTGAAGTGGATATCAGCTATGTTGAAAGGGAGAACCGTCACAGCCTATCTGGGGGAAGCTGAAGTGACAGTGCTGACGTGCAGGGATGCCCTCAAGGAGGGGTACTATCACCCTTGCTGTGGAGCCTGGTCATGGATGGTCTTCTGGAGAGGCTTACGGCAGATGGTTTTAACGCCCAGGCATACGCCGACGACATAGTGGTAACTGTAAGAGGCAAGCATGAGGGCTCTATAAGTAACCGAATGCAACTTGCGCTCAGTATTATCGAAAAGTGGTGCGAGGAAGAGGGGCTTACTGTCAATTCCTCGAAGACAACACTAATTCCTTTCAGTAGAAGAAGGGACCTCCGCCTGAGAGCTCCGGTCCTAAATGGCCAGACTCTAAACTTCTCTAGTGAATGCAAATATCTAGGTGTTATCCTGGACAGTAAACTCAACTGGAGGAAACATATAGATAGGACTCTTTCCAGAGCCACAGCGGCTATGTGGGCCTGCAAAAGACTCTTTGGAAAGACCTGGGGCATGAAACCGAAAATGGTACTGTGGTTATACACTGCGGTAGTACGCCCGATTGTCACCTATGCGTCTCTAGCATGGTGGACAAAAACCGAAGAGGTCGCCACACGCAACCGGCTGCAAAAACTGCAAAGGCTGGCCTGCATTGGTGTTACGGGAGCTATGCGTACAGCTCCCACAGCAGCGCTTGAGGTCATACTCGATCTGCCTCCCTTACGTATACATGTGAAGAAATGCAGCCTGCTGGAAGCAATGAGAATATCCCTTAACGGGAAGCTCCGACCTGGAAACTGGGTTGGACATATGAGGATACTGAATCAACTGGATTCAAAACTCTTGGCAAAACCATCGGATGTTATGCCAACTATCTTCGATTTCGAAACCCCCTTTGAAACGGTCATAGCTGACCGTCCTAGTGCAATAAGTTTCGTTAATCGTTTGGACAAAAAGTCTTCCATATGGTTTACCGATGGATCAAAAACAGAGAGAGGCACTGGCATTGGGGTATATGTACCTAAACTGAGGATCTCTAAATCCCTGGGAAGTGAACCCTCTATTCTACAGACCGAAATAATGGCTGTTTACGTATGCGCTCAGGAGTGCCTCAAAATGAACCTCAAAGGGGCGCATATCTACATCACCACGGACAGCCAGGCCACGCTGAGGTCCCTGGAATCACAAAGCCAGGGATCTCTACTGACATGGGAGTGCCGTAATACCATAAAGCAACTGGCCATAGGCAATAAAGTGACTCTACTGTGGGTGCCAGGGCATTGTGGTGTTGAAGGAAATGAAAAAGCCGATGAACTTGCAAAATATATATATATATAAATATATATATATATATATATATATATATATATATATATATATATATATATATATATATATATATATATATATATATATATATATGTATATATCTATGGTAGATTGAGGAAATCTATTTTTTATTTATATATTACTGATATCAGAAAAACGCAGAATATACCATAGCAATTATTTGTTTTGTGGGTATAGTTTGAAGCCTTCATTTTATAGTATTGCATTGCAATACAAATTCAAAAAATAGAAGTTTAAATGTTAATCTAAAAACCTGAAAGCATATTTTTCATTGAATTATGATTATTGAAAAAGACAGATTTCTATTATGTTCCTGAATGAATGCAATATCGATCATTATTCAGTAATGTAATTTGACGAATACGCAAGTTTCCTCATGAAACCTCTACGGACTTCGTTACGAAGAACTTCATCTCAAATCTACGACATATTTTGAGTTGTAATGCTTTCTGGAATATTACCAAAAATATTTTAATCATTCGTTAAATAAAATATACAGCGTTCGTCTAGGTCTATATCTGTTATTTTGTTCCAATCAGAGTTGAAAAAATAGCAAAGGTAGACAAACAAGAAATGACTTGTAATCTCTAACACTCAGATTATAAAAGAAAATTTTTTTTCAAAATATGCAAGCAAATGCTTTCAAAATTAAATTTCAGAAATGAAAGTTGAAACTGATGTTTTTCGAAACTATAAAAATTCTATGAAATGAGTAGGTTATAGATGAGGGCAAATGGACAAATCCATCAAAATGGCGTTTCTATTCAGCATAATTTCGAATAATTGAAGTGTTCTTTCAATTTCTTTCACTCTTGTCTTGTCTTTCACTCAGTCTATCTTCCAGCGATAGAGTGAGTTCATTTACATATATATATATATATATATATATATATATATATATATATATATATATATATATATATATATATATATAAAATGAAATGAACTAGGACATTTATTTGAAACTAATCAAACAAACCTCCTAGCGGAGCTGGCTATAAGAGTTCACGAAGCATCGAAATATCAACATCTACCCCAGACGGTAATTGTTCGAAATGTTAATTTGTCTATCACAATCGATGGAAATTGATAGACAGACTGTTTCGCCCTTATCGGGGCTCATCAGTATCATCCATCCACCGGGAGTGATAACCAAACCAACATTTCAAACGGTCATACATATTTCTTCTAGTAACTCCATGACATATAAATATGACACAGCGCCACCAGTCGGAAACAATTGAACCACATCTTTCAGAATAGAAGAAAACATTTCGGCAACGAAACTCTTACGTCCTGACACCCGAAGGTGGTTACTATAATCGCTAAGCAAGAGTACAGTTGATACATCCATTTTGATGTAATTCAACATTCACCCGCCGCAAGTAACAAGCGCTCAAATTTTATACCTTTTACAGGTAGCAATGAATGGAAAACAGAATTCTTCGTGTTAACGACACACGTTCGTGGCAATAAAATGAAATGAACTAGTACATTTATTTGAAACTAATCAAACAAACCTCCTAGCGGAGCTGGCTATAAGAGTTCACGAAGCATCGAAATATCAACATCTACCCCAGACGGTAATTGTTCGAAATTGAATATATATATATAATATAGGTATATATATATATATATAGGTATATATATATATATAGGTAATATATATATATATATATATATATATATATGACTTTTCAAAATCAAAATAATTTGAACCTATTTCGAACATTACGTGGGTAAAGGTTTCTGTGGTTTCCCTTACCATCTAATAATAACAGATTTGAATGTTGATATTCGACTAAATAGCACGTAATAAATAACAGAGAACGGCCACAGCTAAAAAATTTAGATGAAACATAGTAGTCTTTTTTTTAACCATTCAAATTTGTTCAAATCAATAAATGTCAAAGAAATTTCAATTTTTCAAAAGTTTTGAAAAAGCCACGAATGTGTGGCGAAACGTCAACTTTTTAATAAAATCGAGTTTCTTGAGATTCAACAAGCCTGTTATTGCTAATAATTATCAAAAAGTTAAAAATAGTTCACAGGCAACAATAATTCAAATAAATAATTATATATATATATAAGTATATATATATATATATATATATATATATATATATATATATATATATATATATAATATATATATATATATATATATATATATATATATATATATATATATATATATATATATATATATATATATACATATATGAATATTGAGGAGTTTAGATAGGCTTGAACATTTTAATTGGCAAACTGCTGATAACACTGAAACAAAACAGCATAAGACCATAGCAATAATTTGCTTTGTGAGTATAGTTAAAGAATTCATATTATCGTATTGCACTGATATACAAATTAAAAAAATTAAATTCCGATGGATGCTCAAATATCGATATAAAATCTTAGCACATTTTGTGACATTTCTCATTGAATTATGGTTACGGAAAAGATAGATTTCTATAATGTTCTTGAACAAAAGCAATGCCGAGCATTATTCTGTAATGTAATTTGGTGAATGCGCCGCCAGTTTCTTCATCAATTTTCTCGTTTCAAAATATGCAAGAGAATGAAAGTTAAATATTAACGTTTTCCGAAACTATAAAAATTCTCTCGAATAGGTGAAGCTTGTGAATGGAGGAAAATCCATCAAAATAATCCAAGGAAAATAGAGTATCTATTTAGCATACTTTTCCAATAATTAAAAAGTATTCTTCCATTTTCTCCCACGCTTTTGTTTTTCCAACTTTCAGCGATAGACTGAGTTCAATTTGAATGTAAATTTTCGGAATAAATTATCACGTCATCGTGATAAAGTAAGGTTGACTCGTTGTCCAAAATTTTGGTTATGGGACGATTAAGTCATAAGTGTGGTTCTAACAATGTGAAATTTTTGCCGTTTTATTTCTGCATACATTTCCAGCTATTGTACGAACTATGGTTGCAGTTCAGTGCTTTGGGAATATAGTCCGAGCCGGTTTTAATTTGTATGCAAATTTCAGTGGTTTGGAACAAAGCGAGATGAGCTCACGCGCACTCTCTATCCTTCGAGCGTCGCGGCGGTGGTGAGAGATACAGTGCCGAAATTAGGGGGCGTCGCGCCGACAGAGTTCCTAGTCGCTACGCTTTTTAATTGCCTACCGTAAACAGCTTTCGCCGAATTGGATGGACTCAGAACGACCTTAACAGTTTGAGAACCACATTCACTTCGTCGCCAGACTGATCAATTGGCAATCATTACCAAAGGAAATTTGGATGTGGTAACTTCAGTTACTTGAAAAGAAATTATTTTGGGTTTGGAAGTTTAAATGAGATTATTACCCCGAGGCGAAGCTAAGGGGTTATAGTATCACGACAAAAAGTTAGTAGCTGGTCCGATGTTAAAAATTCCAACGGCTATCGATAAGACACATATGATCTCATGAGAAAAGTGTTTTCAAAAATTTTTCCCCACGAAGAAAAAAAAATTATAGTGTTTTTTAAATTTTTTTGTCCATAGACATGTGGTGCTATCTATAAATCTTCAACCTGAACCGATTTTTACAATAATGAAATAGAATGATAGCATTTAATGTGTAGTTTTTTCATTTATATAATACATTCAAAAAATATTGACGTGGCGCCACCTAGAAATGAAAAAATTAGTAAAAATTATGAATTTCACTCAAATTTCTGATTATATCTCAAATACTATACATTTTTCGATATAGTCACCATGAGGAAAAATTATCTGAGATAGACTTATCAGGCATTACGAGATGCACATGCGCCGAGGGGTTTTATCATTCCTAGTGCTACGCAGTAGGGTGTCCGGATTTTTTTGGTATAATTTCAAAGTATTTAACAGTTTTACAATTTCTAGAAAATTAAGGAATCCATTGAAAAGACGAGAGGTGTCATAGGACATCCATTTTGAACGAAGTTCCTTTCACTATATATTATGTATTGAACATCAGATACATCAAATAAATCAACAACGTTTGACAATAATTAAATGAAGAAAATAAAAGGAATAGTTGTAAAAATGAAATTAATAATTCTATTTCAAATGTTTTGAAATTTAATATTTTATTATTAATTATTGAATAAATATGGACTAATTATGAACTTAATCAGTAAATTCGATCATATTAATGATTGGTTTCTGGTTAAATCAACTGAATCAACAACGTTTGATAGTAATTGAATGAAAAAATTAAAAGGAATGGTAATAAAATTCGAATTAATAATTTTATTTTACAAGTTATGAAATTCAATATTGAAATAATATTGACTAATTATGAACTTAATCAGTAAACTCGATCATAGTAATAATTGGTTTATGGTAACATCAAATAAATCAACAATGTTTGATAGTAACCAAATGAAAACAATAGAAGAAATGGTAATAAAATTTAAATTACCGTAAAACCTGCCAACTTTGCCCAGCAAAATCAGAATTTTTCAATATATCTTTTTTAATGAAATGCTAAAACACATTCTACATGAATATGGAGAACAACCTAAATGATGGAAATGATTCTTAATCATCACTTTATTTATAGCATTTTCCATGTACTAGGAACGAATATTAATTAGGGTTGGGCAAAGTTACCTGTCAATCTTATAACTTTACCCGGCTGTGAGAATTCCCTTTTGGAGACAATTTGGCAAACGTTTATCAAACTTTGCCCACCAATTAAGTTCATAAAAAGGTTTGGCATGAAGCAGACGTTGAAATTATTTTAAAAAAAAACAATATGTTAGAAAGTATTTTTATTTATATCAAAATCATCCATTTTGTCGTCAAAATGGCAACAAAAATATAACTTCTTCAAACTAAATATTATTCTATAAAAAAATAAGGTTTTTTTCCTTAGTAACCTATCAGGTAATTAATAAAATCATATAAGTAGATACAATAAGATATTATATTTCAGTCTTCAAAATAATACAAATCCTTAAAGTTAAAAAAGGAACATCAACAAAAATCAAAATAAATTATATGGTTGGAGGTTTTCGTTGAGAAAATAGTAGCCTCTCCTGCTTTCAGTAGGGGCTCACGTCTGAAATGCCATTAATATCTAGAAATTTGGAACCTTTTCCAGCCTTCCTAAGGAATTTCACAGTAAAATTGTCATCAATCTGAGAGACTTCCAAAATTGTTCCTATAAAGTGCCTCATAGAGGTTTTTGTAGGAAATTGCACCACTATATATGTCCCAGGATTTAGTACTGTACCATAAAGTCATGATTTGCATTAAACCATGCAAATTATATAAGGAATACAAACATTTTTTTGACCTAAAATGTCTGGCGTATTGCCCCTATACTTTTGTTTACTAATATAATACCTTGGGCAGTGTAACCTAAAAACAATTACTGCATTGTGAGAATTACATATTCACCTTCCCGCAATCTTAATTTCATTATCATGAACTTAGTAGACATTGAGCACTGATGCTTAGCTTTTCACCCTAAAAATACTAAAATTCAATCAAAATTTCCTTACCTGTTTATTCACAGCAACCAAGCGTTTTGGACGATAATAACGGAAAACAAGAACCTCGCTCGGCATAACAGCCAAGCGGTGTTGTTTCACAACGTTGCCAAATTTAAAATTATCCATGTTTTTATAACGCCTACATTGGGCAAAGTTGGAGCCTTTGGGCAAAGTTGGCAGGTTTTACGGTAATCATTTTTTTTCAAAAGTTATGATATTCAATATTTTATTATTAATTATCAAAATAATATGAACTAATTATGAACTTAATCAAAAATGTTATCATATTAATGACTGGTTTGAAGTTACATCGAATAAATCAACATCGTTTGATAGTAATTAAATGAAAACAATGAAAGAAATGGTAATAAAAATTAAATTAATAATTTTATTTCAAAAGATATGAAATTAAATATTTTATTATTAATTATTGAAATAATACGGACTAATTATGAAATTAATCAGTACATTTGTGGTAAGTAAAGTAGGACACATAAGTTTGCGATTCAATTTTATGAAAGCGTCTCGAAAAACCTACATCGATAGTGGTATTGTATCTTCTTGTAGATTTTGGTGAACCATTGTTGATTCTTGTTTCCTAGTCTTTCTATGCTGCTGTATTGTTCGTACCAAAACCAATTCCATCAAAGATATCATGCGAAACTACCTTTCTACAAAGTTTCAACCCTATTGCCCCAAAATTGCGCCCTTTATCGTGCAATCAAGATTGATTTCCTCCCCCAACCAATCCATACCAAAATCAGTCCTATCTAGGACATCATACGAAATTATCTAATTACAAACTTATCGTGTAAACAAGATTTATTTCCTCCCCGAGGGGTGAAACCCCAACAAATTCGTACCAAAAGCAATCCCATGCAGGATATCTACGAAACTACCTATTTACAAACTTTCAACCCTATTGCTTTAAAATTGCGCCCTTTATCGTGTAAAATACATAAGCACATACGTATACATACGAACATGTATATATATATATATATATATATATATATATATATATATATATATATATATATATATATATATATATATATATATATATATATATATATATATATATATATATATATATATATATATATATATATATATATATATATATATATATACAGGGTCACTCACGGTGGATGGTGGGTGGGTTAGACGTTTACGGCGAACGGGACATGAGATTATTCTGAAAATTTGGTTTCATGGGTAATTGATTTTGCTCTATCGATCTAAAATAATAGTGGCGCTGCGGCATTGCCGCTTATACTGAAAAGTAGCAGCAACTATGAAATTTAAAATGAGACACCCTATATATTATTCCATTTTTTGCTTCTCTACCATTTTCCAATTGTTTTTGTATGATACTTCCCCATAGCTATCTCCAGAGGTTTTCGAGAAATTAAATGGTTTCCTTATTTTTGTGTGCAAAACATAGCTTCAATTAAATGTTCATTACTAAGGTATTCAGATTCGTAGGACGCTGAAATTTTAGGTGTAGTTTGCCAAGTTCCGACGTATTAGGAATATTCTAAGGACTTTGTTCTTCATTATACGGGGTCGTTCAAAATTCGCGATTTTAACGATAAATACAAAAATAGTAAAAAGTGCATTTTTTCAAATGTAATACCCTGTATATTATTGAATATCTCGAAAGAAAATTGAAATTTCTTTCAAATGATATATTATGTTCCTATACCTAAAAAGTCAGGTTTCCGAAATAAAAGCAAGTTTCTATAAAAATCGGATTATTTAGCCATATTTTGTATGAGGTAGCTATGAAATGTCAAGAAAGATGTCACTATGAAAATTTGACAATTAGTCCATCAACAATAAAACGTTCGCACGTTCATTAACGAAAATTTGATTCGAAAACAATGACAATGGAAGGCAATAACTATTCTCATGAAGTTTTGATGAAGTTATTTATTGTACATGGTCAATGTGACCAAATAATAGCAAGAACATGCAGAAAATTCAATGAAATGTATACCTATTGACAACCAATAAACGAGAGAAAATTTGTACGTTTACAAAATAATTTTATCACTTATGTTATGTTATTTTACGTAATGCAAATTGTTTTTTATTAGTTTAGTAAATTTCGTTCCGCTTTCAGTATTGACCCATGAGTGATGTGAAAATTATTTTGTAAACGTACAAATATTCTCTCGTTTATTGGTTGTCAATAGGTATACATTTCATTGAATTTTCTGCATGTTCTTGCTATTATTTGGTCACATTGACCATGTACAATAAATAACTTCATCAAAACTTCATGAGAATAGTTATTGCCTTCCATTGTCATTGTTTTCGAATCAAATTTTCGTTAATGAACGTGCGAACGTTTTATTGTTGATGGACTAATTGTCAAATTTCCATAGTGACATCTTTCTTGACATTTCATAGCTACCTCATACAAAATATGACTAAGTAATCCGATTTTTATAGAAACTTGCTTTTATTTCGGAAACCTGACTTTTTAGGTATAGGAACATAATATATCATTTGAAAGAAATTTCAATTTTCTTTCGAGATATTCAATAATATACAGGGTATTACATTTGAAAAAATGCACTTTTTACTATTTTTGTATTTATCGTTAAAATCGCAAATTTTGAACGACCCTGTATAATGAAGAACAAAGTCCTTAGAATATTCCTAATACGTCGGAACTTGGCAAACTACACCTAAAATTTCAGCGTCCTACGAATCTGAATACCTTAGTAATGAACATTTAATTGAAGCTATGTTTTGCACACAAAAATAAGGAAACCATTTAATTTCTCGAAAACCTCTGGAGATAGGTATGGGGAAGTATCATACAAAAACAATTGGAAAATGGTAGAGAAGCAAAAAATGGAATAATATATAGGTCTCATTTGAAATTTCATAGTTGCTGCTACTTTTCAGTATAAGCGGCAACGCCGCAGCGCCACTATTATTTTAGATCGATAGAGCAAAATCAATTACCCATGAAACCAAATTTTCAGAATAATCTCATGTCCTGTTCTCCGTGAACGTCTAACCTACCATCCACCGTGAGTGACCCTGTATATATATATATATATATATATATATATATATATATGAAATTGAGTTTTTGGTGCCAGGAACCATAAAAAGTCATAAAACGAAAAACTATCTTGATTCTAGGTCTTACTTTGCTAATTGCTTCCATTTCAATAAGCAGGTTTTCAAAGTGAAAACCTGCTAATAAGTACATTATAACGCTCTAACCCACTCGCTCACCTTGTCCTCAGTTGAGGACAACCTACTTTGTATTTTTTCCTATGAACTACCGCTTGCTCTTACTCCTCTGTCACATTGTCCTCTGTTGTGGACATCATATTCTTCCAAATGAATATATGTGCTGCCATCTTCAAGCTGATCAAAAAAATAATGCATTTGAAATATGGGATTCCATAGGGAAGCTATGACAGCAGTGTAGCGCTCTACTGTTTATTTTTTTGTTGGCTATATTCGTTAGACCATGTGTTTGAAAACTGTTTGTTTACGTTCAAAATAAGTATAGACTTGTTCCAAAGCAATTGCGTTAGGTGATTTTTGTGCATACTGTAATCAGCGATTTTTGAAAGTGTGGCGTACTAGTTTGAGGACATTGTGAACTAGCGGTAAAGGCAACATCTAGGTGAATATAACACCACTTTTATTTTAATTCTGCAAAAGTTAAATTTAATACACTTCAGTACTTCAAAAATTGGCGCAAAAATAATATAAATATATTTAATAAAATAAATAATGGAACATATTGATATTTTACCATCTAAAAATATTTTTAGAGTTTTTTTGTCCTCCATCAGCTCATGATGTCCTCAATTGGGGACATGTCATAGTGCCCCAACGAAGCATTTCGAAAATCTGAATTTAACATTAAAAATTTTCAAAAAATCATAAGTTGCATCACAGTAAATTTCAGATTTTTCGCTCCAATAGTTTTAATTCGTGACCGAGAGGGCTAATGTGAGTTATCTAAAATTATAGATGCTTATCCGCTACCTAACAAACAAGCTGTTACTGAAGCAGCGTCATTTACAAATGAAGAGTTGATGCATTCTTAGGTCGTGCAAGAATCCTTCAAAAACCTGTTTTTAGCTCCATCCACCTCCCAAATTCTAAACTCTGAATTAGACTACACTCCTAACTTTTGCTAAAATTTTATATTACTTAATCCTAATTTTGTAGTCCTTAGCAAATTATCAGGATGATAACCATAATTTTGTTTAAATTCTCTGTAAAATTGAGGAATTCCATTTTAGAGTACATGTCAACCCAGTATATAAATTAAGCCCAAGAATTTAATAACACAAGTTTATTTTTCGTTGATAAAAATGTTTTTCAAGGGGAAAATCTAGAGTGACAAATGGTTGTTGGGATAGGCTTCATAAATCACATGAACTAACAATTAATTCACATGCAAGAACAATTGCTAGCCTAATCAATCATGTCTGTGGATAATCGAACAATTTGGTTTCTCTCTTTCCGATTTTCCTCGTAAATCATGGATGGTCGGTTACTGTGAAAATTACGACCGTTTTTCCAGTAGTGCTGACTAATTATCCAATACGCGTTTGATATTTTTTTGAATGCCTATTGAGTAAGATAAATGTAGATTTATTCTAATCCCCTCACTCTGGTGCTCTGATTTATTGTCTTTTTTGTTTTAAACATTAAAAGAAGTCAGTTTCGATTCAATTTTGAGTGAGATTTAATATCTAGATATGTCTTCACTGTTCTACCAAATGTTCATTTTCATCAATTTGAGAAAATTCAATTATTTTATTTGAATATTTTAGTTATTTCTTAGAAATTTAGACGGAGGTGAATTAAGATTTTGGAACAATGACGCCATTATCTTGAGTTTTTTTTTTCATTACATTCAAAAATTGCATTACGTTCTTACAAATTTGAATAATAAAGATATTCTTTGTATATGTAGCAATACAATGATTTTATCAAGGGTTTTTGAATGTTAACGATGAATTCTATAATTAGGAAAAATAATTTCAATTACAATAATTATTACTTCTCATTTCCACTAACAGAATACTAATATGAAGATTGAAATGTATAGTGTGGCGTTGAAAGATTTATGTTCTATAAAAATTAATTTGTCTTTACTCGTGGATAAATTTTATTCCTTTTTTTTTAGGAAAAATGTAGGTTATTAGCAAAGAAGTATATTTGCTATTCAGGTCTTACCAGGAAACTGGAATCTACGAATATATGCTATTAGGAGGGAAAAATGATTGAGATATAATTAATTTAGAAACCATAGAAACATTTATTAAATATATGTATTTATGTATACTTGAAGATAATAAAATGTAGGGATATTAGTTTGAAAATTGATGATTAATCAAATCAAACCTACGACGAAACTAGTTTCATGATAATTGACATTACGGAATTCCCATTCATCCTTCAATGGAGAATGTTAGAAAACTCGACATCCGTACCACACAAGATACAAATACTAGAGTGTATGTTTCGCCCTTCAAATGAATATTCATTTATATTTATAATATATATATATATATATATATATATATATATATATATATATATATATATATATATATATATTATATATATATATATAAATATAAGTATACGACATTCGTCGAGGCCTAACGTCAACTTTTTAATAAAATCGAGTTTTTTTGAGATTCAACAAGCCTGTTATTGCTAATAATTATCAAGAGATTATATATGTATATATATATATATATATATATATATATATATATATATATATATATATATATATATATATATATATATCAGTGGCGGCTCGTGAAGTTTTGGTTTGAGGAGGCTACAAGAGGTCTTAAAAAATACACCATAGGCGAAAATTTTTAGGATTCCAAGGTCAACCGCCTTATAATTTAAAGAAAATCAAAGTAAAACAAGCACCCTAAGCTATTAATTTGTTTTCACTTTCGAGTGTCTACCTTGAGACCTACAACTCTTATTTACAATATTCACAAAAACTCTTCTCAGCCAATTAATCAATTCATCTAATTTTTTTTTCTTTCACAAAATAGGTACCTACCTACTTAACGAATTTGTTAACAGCTGGTGAGAGCAAATAAAAAGTTATTATATATTTTTGAAGATTAGCGGGATTCTGCGATCTTTAACGTTAGCAAAATGATCTATAATATCCTCATAAAATTTTTTGTCTTTCGCCAAAGTTTTACCAATTCCTTTTCAATAGACAAAAAACTAATATTTTTCAAACGATCCTGGCTCATTGAATTACGTGAATAAGTTTTAATTCTCTTAAGAGTGGAAAACGAGCGCTCTACGGAAGCCGATGTCACCGGGATAGAAACAATTAGACATAAGAGTTTATAAACTTGGGGTAAATCTTGATTGAAATCATTATCAAAAAGGTATTTAATAGTCCCCACATGATTTTCATTTTGCCCCAAAATTTCATTGTCATTATAAACAACACACAGTTCACTTTTTATGGCCACCTTATCAAAAAAAGTGTATTTTTGACATAAATTTTCCAAAAGGTTATCTGGAAAATTAGCCGAGAATCCGGTTAACAAATTTTTATTGAGTTAGTCGAAGAAATGCAGTTCTTTCAAATCAGAGAACCTTATTTCTATTTGACCCCTAATAGTATCCAAAATTTCATAAAATATTTGCTTATAGTGAAGCTCCATATCTGCGTAACTGAATTTCTTTCGTTTTGGGCTAAATTGAGTCGTATCATCAGTAGTTTGAAATACAGAAAATAGTTTTTTAAAATAAACTTCTGCACGAAATTCTGAAATTTTTTCCAAAAGAAACTTGAGCCGATTTCGTGAGTAAATTACATCTGAAAACTTGTGCTGTAAGATTTGAAAAACTATTTCTGTTTGTTCAAAAATTAATTTAAAGATGTTCAAAAAATATATAAATTCCTTATCTTGTAAGTAAGATATTAATCCGCGTGCTGTATTTAAAGTTACTTTATCGGTGAAAAATTCCTCACTTTCAACTAGGTATAGAATTAAATCCTCAAAGCGGCCCCAAACAGAGAGATTTTCACTAGTAAAAAGTAAACACTGCCAATAAAATGATTTATTTTTTACCTGTGATCCGGTTAGGCAAGGATGTCTCTCATAATTCCGTGATTTAAAACCGCGGTTTTGTTTTCTGTTACGCTGCACCAAATTGTTTAATTCAGGAGTAGGTCGCAATGTCTTTATCAGAACTTTATCCTCATAACTTAGTGCACTAAAGTTATGGGATAAAAAATATTCCACTAAGTCACCATTGAAATTTTTGAAATTAACTTCATTAACCAAACTCATTTTAAAACAATACGCGAGCTATATAAGTAAACACGTCGGTCATTAGACAATACGATCACACTACGATTTCCAACGAATTCACTCGATGTCATGCGAAATTTTATAGTTGTGACTGGTCGACATTGTATTAGACTGGGTCTCGATCGGTGTTGCCATTTACATATGTTTTGCTTTTCTATTGCAATGAAGTATTCATTCCGAGTATTTGCACCGTTGTTTGCTTTTCTATGGCAGGCATAATGAACGTTGAGAATATACCTTTCCATGCCTCCGCAGCGTTGCCACAAATCTTGAAATAAATGAAATGCAGTAAATGTAAATACCTTCTATCGTAATTAATAAATTATATTATATAATGTAGGTTGAAAGGAAGGTAGGTGCATAAAATAATATGATTTTGATTAATATGAATATGCTGAATGCTGACTATTCAATATAATATTTTAGTGATACACGGAATATTATTGAGGAGGCTTAGCCTCCTTAGCCTCCTTTGACTAGCCGCCCCTGATATATATATATATATATATATATATATATATATATATATATATATATATATATATATATATATATATATATATATATATATATATATATATATATATATATATATATATATATATATATATATATATATATATATATATATATATATATATATATATATATATATATATATATACGAAGAAAGGGAATTGTCGGGTATTGCAGTCAGAAACAAAAGAACTCTGGTAAACTCTTTTTTTCAGTTCAAGCTTTCGAGATATTTTATTTTCTCTTCATCAGGAACACTGGTATAAACAAAGAAAACGAAAATTACAATCAGTTACATGCTATAAAACATCAAGTACTTACGAAAAGTGAGGTTGCAAAAGAAGCCGGCAACATTCACATCAACACAACTTTTTACAAAATACATATCAACAAAAGGTGGCTAAGGACAGGACTCAACATTATGGACGATAATTTATTTACATCATGTATAAAAATAGAAACCCGTTGAATCTCTTTAGTTCAAATGAGAACATGTCTGCTAAATAAAAACAAATGATGAACTCGAAGATTGAAATTTGACAATACCGAAGAATGACAGTGTTGACATTTGACGTGGAAACCCAACAAGGAGAAATTTTACTATTGTGTTGTTGCCAACTGACTTGAACACAAAACAAAAGGAACTCTCTGGAAAAGGGGAGATTTGATACTGATGAATATTATTCTGAAAATTGATTGTGTTTATTGAGGTGTAGCAAATATGTATAGATGACATTCAGTCCCTCTATGTCCTTCCTTGAATTAAGGGATGTCGGGTCTTTGGTCATCTCCAAAAATACTCTTTTATGTAAGTTATTTGAAGTATCCAATATTCTCACTTCATCATATAGAAAATTATGATCTGCTTCTATGGTGTGTTTAGCCAGGGTACAACATTTTTTGTTGTTTCTGATGTCACTTTTGTGCGAAGTGATTCGGTCTTGAAGCAACCTGCCTGTTTGTCCAATATATCTCTTATTACAATTACCACAAGGTATGGAGTATACTACATTTGACCTATATAACAATTTCTCTTTGTCCTTCAGTTTAGAAAAGAGGTTTTTAATTGTTAAACAATTTTTAAAGGAAAGTTTTATGTTAGGAAACTGTTTGAAAATGTTCTTGAGTTTTTTCGAATACCGAATTTAAGAAAATTATCACAATTATTTATCAATAGTGGCTATCCAAAAAAACTTATTCATAATCTGATTTTTAGCAGATCCTCCATCAACTCTACTCCAGTTAACAATAGACCAGTCAACAACATCCCCTTCAAATTTTTTTCCCTACCACATTTAGGTAGTTCATCTATCCAACTCAAGAACATTTTCAAACAAATTCCTAACATAAAACTTTCCTTTAAAAATTGTTCAACAATTAAAAACCTCTTTTCTAAACTGAAGGACAGAGAGAAATTGTTATATAGGTCAAATGTAGTATACTCCATACCTTGTGGTAATTGTAATAAGAGATATATTGGACAAACAGGCAGGTTGCTTAAAGACCGAATCACTTCGCACAAAAGTGACATCAGAAACAACAAAAAATGTTGTACCCTGGCTAAACACACCATAGAAGCAGATCATAATTTTCTATATGATGAAGTGAGAATATTGGATACTTCAAATAACTTACATAAAAGAGTATTTTTGGAGATGACCAATATCTTCAAAGACTCGACATCCCTTAATTCAAGGAAGGACATAGAGGGACTGAATGTCATCTATACATATTTGCTACACCTCAATAAACACAATCAATTTTCAGAATAATATTCATCAGTATCAAATCTCCCCTTTTCCAGAAAGTTCCTTTTGTTTTGTATTCAAGTCAGTTGGCAACAACACAATAGTAAAATTTCTCCTTGTTGGGTTTCCACGTCAAATGTCAACACTGTCATTCTTCGGTATTGTCAAATTTCAATCTTCGAGTTCATCATTTGTTTTTATTTAGCAAACATGTTCTCATTTGAACTAAAGAGATTCAACGGGTTTCTATTTTTATACATGATGTAAATAAATTATCGTCCATAATGTTGAGTCCTGTCCTTAGCCACCTTTTGTTGATATGTATTTTGTAAAAAGTTGTGTTGATGTGAATGTTGTCGGCTTCTTTTGCAACCTCACTTTTCGTAAGTACTTGATGTTTTATAGCATGTAACTGATTGTAATTTTTGTTTTCTTTGTTTATACCAGTGTTCCTGATGAAGAGAAAATAAAATATCTCGAAAGCTTGAACTGAAAAAAAAAGAGTTTACCAGAGTTCTTTTGTTTCTGACTGCAATACCCGACAATTCCCTTTCTTCGTTTCTTAACTTGCCAGTCGAGCTAACCTTCTCTAAAATATATATATATATATATATATATATATATATATATATATATATATATAGGTATATATATGTATATATACATATACATATATATATATATATATATATATATATATATATATATATATATATATATATATATATATACACATATATACAAGTTTTAGTTGACACAGGTGTTTTTGGAAAAATATTTTATCATAAAATGGTTGAACGTTTCATTAATTTTCAACATCTATAAATATTCTAATGATAATCCAATTGTAACAAATTGTACATAACTGCATAATTTTTTTATTTCCATTTCCGTTATGGAGATATTCGATGACCTATTCAAACTATTGAAAAATGGCCTCTTTCAACAATGTATTGTTATTTAGATTGGATAGTTTTTTGCAAAATGGAGGGTAGAAATTTTTAAAATTTATGGAGTTATAAACGAAGTATAAGCTTCGCTCAGATTCTATTTAATATATTATAGCGCTATTTATTGGTTATTTACATCGCCAAGACGTTCAATCCACGCAGTTATACGATAGAATCATCTCTGACAAATATCCTAGAAAGTGAATAATATTTACTGCAGAATATATTTCAAGAGATTGCAACTGTCTGGTTGAAATGGTGGATGTTTTATAAGGCTTTATTCCTCATGGGCAATTTGGAACTATAAATCCCATCATTACGGGAAAAACTTTCCTTAATCTATTCTACTCGATCTCTCCTATAGCCGCTTCTACTACGGTATAAACGAAAAGACCTAAACCCGAACGAAATGTCTTTCAATGCGATGCTATAGAAATACCTTTATGTTGGAATTTTATTAATTACGTTTTCACTGTAGTTTATAATCTTGAATCTGTAAGAGATATAATTTTTATTCATACTCAATATTGAGTTGAAATGAATTTAGTTTGCATCCATCTTTACTCAATATCTACATCAAGAGCAGAATTTTTACGAATTCGACGATTACTGAAATTCGAAATACTTCCTAACAGCTCAAGTTAGAGCAAAATGGACATTATGAACCCCCAGCCGATTTTATCTTCTTAACTTTCCGGTTCAAAGTTAGGTCAACTTCCGGTTAGTGAAGATTTTGGCTCTGGTTCAATATAGATATAATTGAACGTAGTTTCGAAAGACGAATTCATATCACGACACCGTTTTTCCTATATAGAATATAGTTTTTGAGGGCATTGATGAAATCAGTGCGAACTGCCGATAGATTGAAATACATTCCAATCGTTCTCTTATCCACAGGGCCGGCCTAAGGGGTGTGCGAAGTATGCAGCCGCACACTCAAGCCTTCTGGAGGGGCATTAAATTGACCAATTTTTGTAAAAAAAAATTATAAATTTGGAAAATTTTTAGAAACTGATTTGAATATTGGGCAGAAATATTTGAACTATACTCGCCGGCATATCATTGGAAGCTTGGACACTAAACAGCTGTACACTCCCTTCTACACCCCTCGCCCAGTGTCGTTGCCAGTTTGTGGATTGAAAAATTATTTCACACAACTAAAACTCCCAAGCTTCCAATGATTTGCCGCCGACTATAGAAGGAATTGTGTCTTAAAACTATTACAGTTAAAATTCAATGTAAAACCGAAGATCTACCCGGCTCCCCCAATGAGTTCTGAAATACAGTAAGTCTGATGCCCTTGACCAAGGTCCAAAGGTCCAAGGTCAGTAGAACAGTCGTCTCGTGGCGGGACGCGGAAAGTGTTGTGACTTATTTTCCTGCCTTCCTTCGAAATTAAGATCGTAGCGCCGGAACGGCTAATATCGGTACTAGAGCATGGGCTATTAACGGATTGTTCACATTGTTTGTAATGGTATTTACGTTCATTTCATTTTGAGTTTTCGAACGTTTAGCTTCGTAATTTATGTTTTTTGGTCTTCGTATTTTCCAGTGGTTCATTGTGTTTCGATTGAGGACAATATTATCTCAGTAGATAACCTACCTACATCAAGTTGAAATTTACAGTTTTTATCATCGAACATGAGAATCAATAATAAAATAAAGGAGAGGACGAATAAATTAATTGGTTAGAGGAACTATGTATACATCATGAAAAGGCAGTATGATAGAACACCTATTTATTTAAAAAGCAAAAAAACTTTCAAAAGTTTCAAGAAAACATCTCTGACATGTCTACTTTCATTACCAACTGAAGAATTTTTGAGTATAATGGGCAAAACTAAGTACTTACCAGCAAAACTGAAAGAAACAACATGAAATAAAAGAAGAATTAACATGAATACTCTGCTTGAATGATTTGAACGTAATGAGTTATATTATTTTTTGAATTTTCCTGACGTATAACAGCTCTCCTAAAAATACGGTGGACTTCTGAGAGTCTGGTTTTTTTTATAGAATCACTGTTTTTTCTGGTTATATAATTGAATATTTTAGTTTTTACCTAGCTATAGAGTCAAGTTTTATTTCATATTCTTAATGTTATGATAAACTGTTATTTTGGTTGTGCAAATAAACATTATTTATTAATATTATTATAATAGTATCTCTGGTTGTTACATGAAAGAAAATACAATTATCTAGAATCTCTGGATGATGGCCTAGGTTGAGATTCCGATAACGGTGGAAGATTTTTCGTTGGAATAGCATTGGACTTCAAAAACCCTAAGTTTTCGGTTAGCTGAAAATTGCACATTATCAGTTGGTATAATTCAATATGGAAAAATCCACAAAATTACAGCTGGGAAAATAATTATTCTCAGTAAACTGTAAAGAACAACTATCTTATGTTCACAAGAACAATGAAGAGTTAAGCTTTCATTAGTTTATTTGACATAATTGTGGTTATAGTACAAGGAAGATTACTGAACATATCAAGTCAATCAATAATGAATCATATTTCCATACATAAATTTAATGTTCTACAAGGCGCAAAAAAGCACAAAAACTGTGTTTTCGGACCTTAAATTTTGCAATTTTCGCCTTAGGCCGGCCCTGCTTATCCAAAAGTTCATGTGTCTGAGTGTGAGAGGTGACCTCGTAAGAGTCGACAATTGAATATATATATTTATATATATATATATATATATATATATATATATTGTTATAATATATATATATATATATATATATATATATATATATATATATATATATATATATATATCTATATATACAAAATGAGAGTACTATAAATTGCCCAGAGACGCATAATGAACGAAATACAATCTTTCGAGGAGATAAATTTGTTTTTTGAATATTTTCTTAACGATTTTCATTAAGAAGATTCCTGGAGTTATTATGAGACATCAATGTAATAAATTTTGTCACCACCTACTCCATTCCTCTTGAATATAGGGATTATTCTAAGGAAAAAAAGGTTTATTTCGATAGATATCATTTTCGAGTTATTTGAATTAAAAGGCTGCGGGCATTTTACTGTAATCGTAAAATTTCTTCAATACATCAAGTAGACTTTATAATTTGAACTTATTTGTATTACTGACGCTTCTATAATATCACCCTTTCTCTGCATTATTATTATAGAATAGTCCAAAGAAACAATCTGTGCAGGAATTTTTCAAAAATTTGTGAACATAATAACCCTCACTTATCATTCAAAACTACCATGTATTCTTAAGGAATGAGGTGGGTGGTGACAAAATAACGTATACTGATGTCTTATAATCATTCCTACAATATGAACTCCTTAACCAAAACCGTTTAAAATATATTCAAGAAAGTAGTATTTTCAATTTACACATTTGAAAGGTTATATCTCCATTATTATTAGCCTTTGAGAAAAAGTGTTCATGAAGAAGTACCCCTATTTATGGGCGTGCTATATCCTCCAAAATTTAACGAATATAATTCTAGACCAGCTTGTATATATTTATATATATATATATATATATATGTGTCATTAAAGGGAGGGTATAAAGTAAATCCCCCGTAACTTCTTTTAAATTTAATTCAAAAAAACCTTATATACTATTCCTCCGTATAAAATTTGAGCTCTCTTAAATGACTCCAAAATCTTAATTTATAGTAGGGTCAAGTAGGGCTATAACTGAAAGCTAATTTCAAAATGCATACAACTGTGAAGTTTGAAAAAGATTAAGATTTGTTCAAGTTATAACCAAAACTTTCAACCTTATAAGTCATAAGTAAACTTTCGCCAATTCTGTATCAATTTCTAAAATCTAATTCAACAGAGTAAAATGGTTTTCTGACGATGGAAATTTTTGCTATAACTTAATATTTTTGACTCGAAACTTCTCAGTTGTATGCATTTTGAAATAAGCTTTCGATTGAGGCCTCATATATCTCTATTATATATATATATATATATATATATATATATATATATATATATATATATATATATATATATATATATATATATATATAAAATTCAACTGTTGTAAACAGAAATTATATTCTCTCTGGAATGAAACTTCGCAACGTTTTTATTATTTAAAGTTATACACATTTTCTATTGAAAATCATATATGTGCTAGCTCAATCACAGACGTTTGATTTGTGTATCAAATTTCTTCGGTTGGATGGTACGATCACCACAAAGACAAAGACAAATTATTGCCAATTTTGACATCAAGATGAATATCAGTAGGATAAATATGTAATATCATGCTATATTCTAATAGCGTGTTCAACTCATTCGTGTCATTCAGTCATTCTTTATTGAATATATTTTATATTATGGGCAATTTGTTTATCAAAACGTAGGACTGAAAACGGAAAATTTCACTGAAGAAATACTGGATTTATTTTGGTTATGTTTTCCTACATGAGATTTCAATACAACTGAATAGCTATTAATTCATATACTTGTCGACTATATCTTTTTTTCAGGAAGTATTTGTTATCACGAGGGAATTCTACATTTTCGATCTAAATGGTGAATTGTTGGTTCCTAATATATTTGGCAGAAGTCGCTATGGATTTTCATCCATATAAGAATTATGTCAATTCTCTCCGAGTAAAGTAAGCTGCACTGAAGAGATCTAATATGATCGAAACAACTGTATGCACTTATGCAGATCTTGAGTCGGGGTAACTTGATATTTTCTATAATTCACTGTTGCATTATGAATGCAGATTTTGCTTCACGGAATACATGAAACCAGCTCCCTCAAAAGATTGTTTTATAATTTGAAATTATTGAATAATTTTCCTTATTCACTTTATACAACTGAATGGGTTTTGAACTACAATCTCGCACACACATACTTGTTGACAGATTTATATTAAAAGCCCGAAAAATATTTAATTGAAAAAATCCAAAAAGAAATAACCATTTTCCACGATGATTTTCAAACCTTATAGAAATAAATATTAAAAACTTCATTCGTGTAGTAAAAAATATTAAATTCCATTCGTTGAATATCCTGTTATTAAATATGCTACTATTGAATAGCCTCCAGAAACCTTTTTTGAATAAAAGAGAGATGAGATACATTCTCAAATATTTGTATGTTGCTCAATAATGAAATTATTGGTAAATAAGATTACGGCCTTGTGCATTATGTGCAGTTTAAATGAATTTTAGAAACTCTGGAAACGTATATAATTTTCTTCTTCTCTTTCACGCACAAAAGAAGAGAATGTTAAGAGATGGAATGAATGGGGCTTTTCTTTCATTTTTCATTTATGGCTCTTGTTCTCGGGTAAAACGTTATTGTTTTCATTCCTCTTGCTTTGTTTGTTGCCAAAACACGCAGACAATATAACCGTTACATCCTCTGTATCAAGCAGATAGAAATGAAAATACAAGTGGATGTCTTATGAATAGAATACTCTTTTATATACCTGAAGTTATTTCGAGTGAAATATATCCTTGCTGAGTTAAAAAACCGGGCAAGTGCGAGTCGGACTCGCGCACGAAGGGTTACGTACCATTGAATATGCCCCCCTTGAATATTCATTTTATTTTAAGTTTATTATTTATTATTATAGTGAAAATACAGCTGAGTATTTTGTGATGAAATATTCACAAAATAATCAGTTGTATTTTTAATTTAACCTCAGATACCAGGAAATACCACACCTGTAGTGCCGCCTACAAAACAGGAAATACAGGACGCAGTAAAACGCCTAAAAAATAATAAACACCCTGGAATTGATGGCCTTCCTGCAGAATTGTTTAAATTTGGAGGCGAGACGCTCATAGACCAAATACATAAAATAATAGTTAAAGCCTGGAACGAAGAACAAAAGCCAGATGAATGGTGCACTGGAATTATTTGCCCATTACACAAAAAAGGTGATCCACTTGAATGCAAAAACTATAGAGGAATAACACTCCTTAACACAATTTATAAAATATTTTCCAATGTTCTATATGGCCGTCTGAGTGCGCACTCCGAGGCGATTTTTGGTGAATACCAAAATGGTTTCAGGCCTGGTCGATCAACAACAGACCAAATTTTTGTATTTCGCCAAATACTAGAGAAAACGAATGAGTTTAACGTAGATACCTTCTATCTGTTTGTAGACTTTAAATCAGCATATGATAGTGTGCTGAGAAACAAAGTATATGAAGCCATGGACGAACTTAACATACCCGATAAACTTGTCAGGCTTATGAAAGCCACAATGCGAAAGGTCGTGTGCAAGGGCCAGATACAGGGCAACCTATCAGAGAACTTTGAGACTAATACGGGACTGCGACAGGGAGATGCGCTGGCATGTCTTTTTTTTAACATAGCTTTGGAAAAGGCTATTAGAGTTGCCGAGATAGATAACAGGGGTACTATTTTTAACAAATCCTCACAAATCATGGCGTATGCAGATGACTTAGATATAGTGGCACGCACCCCACGCAAACTGAAAGAAATATTTGCCACTTTCTCAACTGCTGCGGAAAATATGGGACTTCGGGTAAACGAAGAAAAAACGAAAGCAATGGCATCAACTCCTAACAACAGAGTCAGAAACATGGGTCAAAACTTCAGCATTGACAACTTTAACTTTGAAGTGGTTGAAAAATTCACCTATCTAGGTTCTCTCATGACAAACGAAAATTCCACCACAGGCGAAATCAATCGAAGGGTATTGCTGGCGAATAAGTGCTACTTTGGCCTGGCATCTAAGAAGCCGAAATCTGAGCCTACGGACGAAATTAACACTTATCATACCAGTTCTAACGTATGGCTCAGAAACCTGGACCATGTCCAAGGCAGATGAAAATGTCTTGTCAATTTTTGAACGGAAGATCCTAAGAAGAATCCTTGGAGCAGTGAACGAGAACGGTGTGTGGAGAAAAAGATACAACTTTGAAATCTACAATAAATACAAGCAAATAGGTAATGGAAGGGATGTTGTATCACATGTCAAGGTGGGGCGACTAAGATGGGCAGGACATCTAACCAGGGCACGTGAAAGCTACCCTCCCCGGCGTGTCCTTATGACACAACCCGGAGGAAGTAGGCGAAGAGGGAGACCAAGGCTGAGGTAGAAGGATGGTGTGGACGAAGACGCCAGAAAGATGGGCGCAACAAACTGGCAGCGATTGGCTCTGAATAGGGATGACTGGCGGAGGAGACTTGGGAAGGTCGAGGCATAATTAGGGCCGTAGTACCAATGATGATGATGATGATTTTTAATTTAATAATAAATAATAGTGCCTACCTGTTGCCCCTATTGATGTCGAGCAAAAAGGGGCAAAAAAGCGCGTTTGTTGTATGGGAGCCCCCTTAAATATTTATTTTATTTTGTTTGTATAGCGGCATCAGTAATACATAATTTGTGAAAGTAACAACTGTCTAGCTATCGCGGTTCTTGATATACCTACAGCTTGGTGACAGACAGACGGACGAACAGACAGCGAAGTCTTAGCAATAGAAAGTCTAAAAAGAAAATGAGATGAAAATTTACAATTTCGAGAAGTAATACGGATGTATCATAGTCATAAATGATTATGCAAAATAAATTAAATGTTATAAAGTGAACAAGTAAAATTATTCAATAATTCAAAACTATCAAACAATCTCTAAGAAAGCTAGTTATATATATTCCGCGTCTGTATTCACAATGCAACAAAGAAATATAGAAAATTTCAAGTCACCCCGATTCAATATCTGCATACATCTGTTTCGATCTTTTTAGCTATCTTCAGTGCAGCTTACTTGACTCGGAGTTAATTGACATATTTTTTATTGTTCCCCAAAACAAATTGGGCCGAACTACTTAATGGATAACAACCCAAAGGTGCCTCCGCCAAAGTTATTTAGAACCAACAATTCACTGTTCAGATCGAAAACGCAGAATTCTGCAGCTAGAACAAATACTTCCAGATATGAAGATGTCTACTGTACGAAAATGGCTTACCTATGTGCTTCCAAAGCACATTGTTCTAAAAACTCTGGACATACTCACTAGAGCGCGCTCCGTAAATACTTGCGATTTTCACAATATTCAACAATCAAATTATGTCTATAACACTAGATGACTAAGGTCAAAACTCCTTAAGGTCACGGTGCAGCATAACCTCATATTAAAATGGTCGAAATCATATATCACATCAAATGAACGAAGAAAATTCTCCAATGATTCGTAGTTATCGAACAATCTTTCTAAGGAGCTGGTTAAATGTATTCTGCGACACGAAATCTGCATTCACAATGCAAGTGAATTATAGAAAATGCCTCTATGAGTCAAGTAAGTTGCACTATTTCATTTAATTGGCATTATTGAAGACATGTTCTCTACAAATCCTCTTGTCCAAAACATACATACGGAAAGTGAACGTTTATCGGCCCAAGGAAATGCCATCACTCTTATATAGATCCCCTCGCACGTAGGGATAAGAGGAAATGAGCTAGTTGACAAGATGGTGAAGGAATCACTCAGACTAGATACCATACGAGAACTACAGTTGGCAGGTGATCTGAAAAATAGGTTCAAAAGACTAATCAAAAACAAAAGACAAAAGCTATGAAGTCTTTCTAACACCAAACTGTTGTCAATAGAGAATGCTATCGACTCCCATAGCTTGCCACGGATGAATCGAAGAAACAAAACTGTTATAAGAAGACTAAGAATGGAACATACCCGCCTCACCCATGGTTACCTAAGAAGCAATCAAACTCAACCACTCTACAGGAAGTGTAATGTTTGGCTGACAGTCGAACATATCCTGCAGGACTGCCACGAATTTGATGCAGCTCGACAAGAATCTCATTTGAAAAACAGTATCACAGGAAACCTCTCATCAAATTCGAATCTTTATAATGTTTTATCATTCTTAAAATCCACAAAACTGTTCCATCTTATATAGTTAGACCTAATACTGTACCTGTGCCTATAGCCTAGTAGCTGAGGCACGATAATCTTTGAATAAATAAATAAATAAATAAAATAAATAAACTTCAACTTTAAATTTTTCAATTTCAAATGTAAATAATGTTACTATCGAAAATTTCCAAAAAGTTCAGTTAACTTAAGTGCATATTCACAAGAACATTAACATTATATATCCAGAATATGACACATCGACATTTTTATTATATCTTTATGTGCACAAATATAAGTATCACTATATATAAATACCTACATGCATCAACTGTTGCCGGTATACCCGATGGTATACCTTAATATATGCGGCGCTATACTAACAATCTTGAAGTGAAAGGTGCGCATAGTACGTTGCGCAAAGGAACGTAACATTTCACTTTTAGTTAACGCTCGATTTTACTCCTCATAAAATTTTCATACCGCGGGCCAAATAGAAATATCGTTTCTTAAAGAGTAAACTCCAATAAATAGTTTCTAGAATTTGTTTTGGATTGATTGGGCCGATACATGGTGTAAATTAATAAACATATTAAAACAATGGCTAATAATAACAATTCACACATTTATTTAAAGAAATAACGCATGACGCATAATTTAGGAAATCTTATAAAAAATAATAAATCCAAAGTTCATAAAGATAATAAAATCAGGAGTTTATAAAATTAATTGTGGTGATTGTGATATGTTTTATATTGGTAGAACTTTCAGAAGTTTTCAAACTAGAATTTCCGAACACAAACGCAGCTTTGTTAATCAAAAGTCGGATTCACATTATGCAAACCATTTGATCCAAGAAAATCACACATTCAATTTCGATTTTAAAATATTAAATGCTGAAAGTAAGAGAATTAAACTTAAATTTTTAGAATTTATAAAGATAAATAAATACAAGCATACCGGTCTCCTATTGAATAGCCAAATCGATCATACTTTACGCCCCCTTCTCAATCTTTTCAAAATTACCGAACTACCTGACTAGCAGTGCAGAATTGGTTTTTCCTTTTCTAATAATTATTTGTAACCATCCTTTTATTTACCCCTTCTACACCATTTGTCATCTCTTTATTTCTTGTTTTCGATATAACAGAGAAACATAGTTAGTTTGCCATTAGCATCTGAAGAAGATGAAGTTTCACTGGAATGTTCGTCTTGCGTTATTTCTTTGAATAAATGTGTAAATTGTTATTATTAACCATTGTTTTAATCTGGAATTTGTATTTAACTTCTAGAAAAATAGCAACCATAGCATTTTTATAACGTGTTCCATTCCAAAAATTTCATAACTTCAATATCTATTATAATGGAAATGGAGTTTTTCCCGAATTTGTTTGAAATATTCAACAAGATCACTGCATCGACCAACCAACAATGAAAATGTTTTCTCTACTTGAACATACTAATGGCGCTGTTTTCATCTTCGCATTTCGTGCTTCACGGAGCAAACTCGAGATCGACATAACTCCAACCGATTCTGGCTTCGTCATGAATTCCTCCCATCAATCGAATGACCGTTGAAACGAAAAATTTTCATGAAACTTAATTTCAATGAGCTCGCAAACCGGCTGATGAAGTTTCGGAATTAATTACGAAAAATTCAATCGAAATGGCTCGCTGTCGGTTTGAAGGTTTGTATGTAATTAGTTTTTGTTGGCTTTTGTTTTATTTTAGGCATGCAGCTTCGAGCAGAAGTACCGTTGACGCCAGCGCAACCAGGAGGCTTAAAGCAAAGTAAATAGAAATTGCCCCTACTCGAGTTTACATTCGGAATCGCGGTTCCAAGTTTAACAGTGTTCACAAGAGAGTACGCCATATTACGTGTTTATTCGTACGTTTATGGATACAGGATGCTTCGATCCATACTTGTTTGCACAAACTTTCCAACGAAATAATATTTTTTGTTAGTACTCGAACGTTCAAAACTCATGTTACGAAACTACATTCAAAGTCATTTCCATTGAGAATATATTAATAAAACACAATGACTCTATATATATATATATATATATATATATATATATATATATATATATATATATATATATATATATTTATATATATATTTACATACATATATATATATATATATATATATATATATATATATATATATATATATATATATATATAAAATATATATATATATATATATATATATATATATATATATATATATATATATATATATATAATTTCTTGATAATTATTAGCAATAACAGGCTGGTTGAATCTTAAAAAACTCGATTTGATTAAAAAGTTGACGTTTCACTACGACATTCGAAAAAATTGAAATTTCTTTGACATTTATTGATTTGAAAAAATTTTGAATAGACAAAGACGACTTTATTTATTATGTCAACAATGAAATTAGTCGCGGGAAAATATTAAATAAGTAGAGCAGAATTATCGGTATAGCCCGCTTATATGGAAGCAGCCGTTGACACGTGTTTCGGACTCTTTGGTCCTCATCAGAACGGCGTAGCCAAGCATTGGATTGAAAACTTGGAGATGAAAATAGCACAACAAACGAAATCCCCTGCTACGGAAGACAATCACACATTTGTGGCTTATTGTTTGAACTCTCCGGTTTGGGAGATTTGGTCAAACTTTGCCACGGAGGCGATTAATGCCATCCGCGAGATCTCACTCAGACCGAGTAAATAAACAACAACAAAGAAATTAGTCGCGGGAAAATATTAAATAGGTAGAGCAGAATTATCGGTATAGCCCGCTTATATGGAAGCAGCCGTTGATACGTGTTTCGGACTCTTTGGTCCTCATCAGAACGGCGTAGCCAAGCATTGGATTGAAAACTTGGAGATGAAAATAGCACAACAAACGAAATCCCCTGCTACGGAAGACAATCACACATTTGTGACTTATTGTTTGAACTCTCTGGTTTGGCAGATTTGGTCAAACTTTGCCACGGAGGCGATTAATGCCATCCGCGAGATCTCAGACCGAGTAAATAAACAACAACAAAGAAATTAGTCGCGGGAAAATATTAAATAAGTAGAGCAGAATTATCGGTATAGCCCGCTTATATGGAAGCAGCCGTTGACACGTGTTTCGGACTCTTTGGTCCTCATCAGAACGGCGTAGCCAAGCATTGGATTGAAAACTTGGAGATGAAAATAGCACAACAAACGAAATCCCCTGCTACGGAAGACAATCACACATTTGTGGCTTATTGTTTGAACTCTCTGGTTTGGCAGATTTGGTCAAACTTTGCCACGGAGGCGATTAATGCCATCCGCGAGATCTCAGACCGAGTAAATAAACAACAACAAAGAAATTAGTCGCGGGAAAATATTAAATGAGTAGAGCAGAATTATCGGTATAGCCCGCTTATATGGAAGCAGCCGTTGACACGTGTTTCGGACTCTTTGGTCCTCATCAGAACGGCGTAGCCAAGTATTGGATTTTCCTTACCTTCTGATGATAACAATTTTGAATGTTAATATTGGACTGAATAGCACATAATAAATAAAGTCGTCTTTGTCTATTCAAAATTTTTTCAAATCAATAAATGTCAAAGAAATTCCAATTTTTTCGAATGTCGTAGTGAAACGTCAACTTTTTAATAAAATCGAGTTTTTTAAGATTCAACCAGCCTGTTATTGCTAATAATTATCAAGAAATTAAAAATAGATCACAGGCAACAACAATTCAAATAAATAATATATATATATATATATATATATATATATATATATATATATATATATATATATATATATATATATATATATATCAGAGAAAGATTCCGGGGTTCAATCCGATTTCCAAAGTTTTGTTAGCGCTGAGAAGCACCGTTTGTTTCACGACGTTTCGCCAAAATCTCATTTGGCATTTTCAAGTGCTGCTGTACGTCTGGTGACTCGACGGCAACTACTGTTGCCGTAGTTGCCGTCGAGTCACCAGACGTACAGCAGCACTTGAAAATGCCAAATGAGATTTTGGCGAAACGTCGTGAAACAAACGGTGCTTCTCAGCGCCAACAAAACTTTCGAAATCGGATTAAACCCCGGAATCTTTCTCTGATTCATTCCACCATCCGAGAAAACATACGATATAACATATATATATATATATATATATATATATATATATATATATATATATATATAAAATAAACCAGGATTATGGGGATAGCAGCAAAATTTAAAGAGTACTATTTAAAGGTTATCCAAGCTTTCGGAAATGTTTACTTCCATCTTCAGGGAGACTACAATGTTATGAACATGTAAGTATATACACTATTAAATATTTGAGTAACACTTACAACTTTGTTGAGATTGTAAAACGTGATTATAATCATATGTTTGGGCACGAAGCCAGTGAACAGAAAAAGCAAAACAATGGAAAACAAGTAAGTAGCTATGTGTATGTTACAGTTTAAGACATTCAATTCTCTATCTAGGACTATGACAAACATTACTAATAATAAAGTAATTAAAATGGCCGATTAAAGACATAAAAAACACAAAACTTTATTTCATTATTAACGAAGCAATCTAAAACGGATGACAGATATCTGACAGTCTGTCACTGTCATATCATATGTCACCACATCGTATTCAAAGTCAGGTGGCTAGTGTCACATTTAATATAAATTGGAAAAGGTCAAACTTGTCAATCGGTATCAACATTAATTATGTTAATAGACTCCTTGTCCAAATGTAGCAAATATGCATAGATCTCACTTAAATGACTTATGTCAGATCTTTTATTAATAGAGTTACTGTCCTGGGAAATAAAAGCCATCTCTTTGAATAATCTTTTAGAGTAATGAGATTCTTTAGTCAATATTTTGATAGAATTATAATTCATATGATGTTGGTTCCTATGCACATGATCCGCCAAAGCACATCTCTGGGAGTGTCGCGTACTGTCACTTTTGTGAGACGAAATCCTGTCTCTTAATGGTCTCATCGTTTGTCCGATATAGATTTTGTTGCAAGAAGTGCATGGAATACTATAAACTACGTCTCAGTGAGATAGCAATGGATCTTTGTCCTTAAGTTTTGAATGTACTGAGTATATAGTTAGAACTGATTTGCATGCTATTTTTATGTTGTTGTGGAATGATTTACAAAAAATATTAACAAGCTTAGGTGTGATGTCTTTTATGAAAGGTAATGATGTGAAAAAAATATTAGGAGTTGGTGTATCTACCGGGTAACGGTATTTCACAGTAACGTTGTCCTCTGCTTTATTATGTGTGAAACTTAGGTGACCAGTATTCTTGTTAGAACCTTGTTGTGTATGCATAATTAGCTTATTATCAGTAATAGTCAAGGAAGTGCTGAACAAAATCTTGCGTAGGAGTATAGGAGGGTAGGAATTGTCAATAAATATTTGGAACAATATGTTAAGGTTTTTTTTATGGAAAGAAGTGTCTGACATTTTTAGGATTCTATTTTTCATTTGTTTGACTAGATTGATTTTCATGGAGTATTTATGGTGTGACAGATGATCTACCTGAGCTACATAGTTTTCTATACCAATCGATTTTTATGGAGTTATGTGGAGTACGAATAAATTTAGTATCTAGAAACGGAACAGAGTTGGAAGTATCTTCTGTTTCAATGGTAAATTGTATGTACGGGTCATAGCTATTAATAGTATCCATTATTTCCGTGACACCATATTTGGGAAGAGATAGGATTATGTCATCGACGTATTTTTTTTATGAAATGGGGTTGAAAAGATAGAACTGGAATGACTGTGTTCAACAGATCGTCCATGACATAGTTAGCTAGAATTGGTGACAATGATGCCCCCATGGGTGTACCAAAAATTTGTCTATAAAATTTATTATTAAAAGAAAAATAAGTGTTATTGAATAAAAAAGTTATTAAATGAAAAAAAGAATCTTTATTGATATTGGTGTGTGTACTGATATTGTTCCAATTCTTGTCTATGGATCTGAGACAGGTGTCTAGGTACACATTGCTAAAAAGTGATACCACATCCAAACTTGCTATGACAAAGTCTTTTGGTAAATACGAGTTATTGAAAAGTTGTGAGACTTCAAATGAATCTTTGATATAATATTGATTATTATAGTCATATGCTTTAAAATTTCAGTGAAAAAATAGGCAACAAACTCTTTAGGAGCTCCTATGGAAGCTACGATGGGTCTGACAGAGACTTGGTGTATGTATCTTTGGCAAAACATAAAATGTAGGAGAAACTCCCTAATAGTTAGTAAGATGCTTTTTAGTTAGTTCATCAATCTGGTTAGTAAGAAATACTCATTACAGGACCTCTGCACAGACAATGTAGGGTCCTTAGTGAGTTCAACATATGAGGTTTATTATTAACAGCCCCTCATATGTTGAACTCACTAAGGACCCTACATTGTCTGTGCAGAGGACCTGTAATGAGTATTATACTACTGTAATGAGTATTATCTTACTAACCAGATTGATGAACTAACTAGATGAATTTCAGAAAAAAATCACTTTAAAAATTTCAGATGGCGGTTACGCCCCCTGGCGGCCATCTTAGAAACCTGAAAATAATTTCCAGGATTTTCTGTTGGCCACTTTGGTTATAAAATTTTTTACCGTAAATCTCTACGACGTACATCTTGTGAGATATATCCGCGCGACTCTCTTAATCAGACAGCCGGTACATTGTTTACAAGCCCATTGGCCGTTCGGAACCGGCGTTAAACTGTAGGTCCCTCGAGTTAAAAAAAAAAACCTCTTAACTTTCCTCTATCATTGTGGGCGGGGGAAAGAGGTCAACTTCGAAATTTGAAATGGGTATCCCTATTTTTTATTAGAGATTCGTGTTCTACGGCAAAAAATACAGAAGTTTTGTACGAATAATTTTTTACTATTCTTCACAGATGGTCCTGTAATTTAATTTGAATTAACTGTCTGAACGACGTTAACGTTAGAATTTCATTTGAATGATCAATAGAACCGATAAGTTAAGGTCATTTAGAGATAAATTCAAATTCGATTACAGAGCAATCTGTGAGGACTAGTGAAAAATTGTTCGTACAAAACTCTTGTATTTTTTGCCGTAAAATACGAATCTGCAATGAAAAATATAGGTTTCCATTTAAAATTTCAAAGTTGACCCCTCTTCACCCCTCAAGGATGAGGGAAGAAAAGATTGGTTTATATTCTTTGCGCTTCATTTTTTTATAGTTTGGCTCAACTCCATAGTTCTTCCAAATTGAGTTAGATTGTTGAACATTTGTATGTTATATATATATATATATATATATATATATATATATATATATATATATATATATATATATATATATATATATATATATATATATATATATATATATATATATATATATATATATATATATGTATGTACATATATTTCTATTTCATATTCAAAACACTAATAGTTATTTAATAAACTAGTTTATTAATGACAGCGATTAATGGTTGAGATATTTTAATCCGTGAGCGGAGCGAGAGCGTTAATAGTTCGAGACCATTAATCGCTACATTAATAAACGAGTTTATTACAAGATTTTTCCGTCGACCTCATCATGAATTGAGTATAAATTCTTGAAAGAAATAAATTTTTATTTTGCATAACAGATACATTTGACACAATATAAATTTCTATGTTCATTTCAATATATTTATATTTATGCTCCCGATGGAACAATTTGAGAAATTCATAGATGGAATATTAGACATGTGACATTCTGAATAGTTCACATTACCTACAGTATCCGATAAGGAATATGTGGAACTGGTGGAAGCTGAAGTGTTAATTACTTTCGAACGATTATTGCATAAAATTTTTTCCGCAGTTTCTACTTTATTTTGTATAGAGTTAAATTTTTCGATTTGAATTATGAATTCCTTTTCTCTGTGGAATAACAGTACAGACACAGAATAATTCAACTATTCCGTGCTGAATACTTCTGTGTTTGGTTGCCCATGACAATCATACATTAAAATAGGAGAAATTGTTCATTAAAATGGGTCATTAATGATCAATTTCGTGTACATTAAAGTAAGCTTTTATTTAGAGGTCGACGGAAAAATATATTTCGAGGCAATTAAATTATCGGTTTAATGCAATAAAATAAATGTTCGTCTTCTTTGTTCTTTATTTTTATCTCTTTACAACATTGATATTACCATTGTTATAACTATATATTTCCCCAACTATAATTCTGGGGTAGAAAACCTTCATCGATCACATGATTTCAGTAACCAATTCTGTATATATTGATTGCACAAGATGAACATATATAGATAATATTTCAATTAATATCTACAATGGATAACTAGCTATTTAATCATGAACTATATTACCCATTGAATTCACCTTGATATATTGTTACAATATAAATATGTTGCGTATTAATTGTTATAGAACCCTTTTATATCTCGTTTATTAGTAATTTAATGGGTTTTTTGCGATAAGTTAACTGAAATAAATAATATAATTCAAAATGTCTGAAAAAATAGGAAATATAGTCTTTTTATTTTTCGTACCAACTCAAATTATCTAGTGTATGATATTTGGTTATAGAGATTTTTTCTCTGACATTATTTCCTTATTTATAATTTTCATTTTCACTTCTATCTCATCCTTTTTATTTGACTTCTGAAATACTTTATTATAAAATATAGATATATTATATAAAAAGTATCCAAGTACATATATAACCTTCCACATTATTAATTAAGTTTCTACTCAAAATCTAGTTCATAGTAAGTAAAAAAATTAAGAAAATGGTTAGTTCCACTTTTGATTTCATTACTTTGGTATTCTATTCAAATGATAGCCGATTTTTGTGATTGATTTGTAAATGTTATTCGTTAATGAGTCTAAATGATCTAGTTTATTACTTGAATACACTTCATTAACGTGTGATTGTGTTTTTTTAATTCAATGATGAAATATCGATATTTCATTTCAAAAAATATCAACATACTAAGAATTTAACTTTAAAATACATCTTTCTATAATTATCTGGGATGTTGTACTTTTTTACAACATGAAAATTATGACATATAAAAAACTTAGCCTTTTTTGAAGCAAACTAATATTTTTCATAAAAAAATCAATCATTTTTTTTTAAATCTCAATATTCGATGAAAATCAGAAAAACTATTTTTTTAAATAGTTTTTCTATTTCAAATACTTATAAATAACGCTACTATAAGAAATTTCAATGAAGTTCAATCAACTTGAGTGTATACTAATTGTATGAAAAAAGTATGCTTTATCGAAAACCTGCCTTTTCTAGTAGTAGCTGATATATTGAGCAGCATATTTTGTACTGTACTACTAATACAAATTTCGTGTTGAAAAATGATCTCCATTACCGTTGTGTATATATATATATATATATATATATATATATATATATATATATATATATATATATATTTCGTATGGCAAGATCGACAAAATACTAAAAGTGTAAAGTACATAAATGTAACTGACAAACAAAATAAGAGGAAAACGTAAACGTACAAATATCACAAACACTAAATTATATATAAATGCAGAGTGGCCTAATCTTCATATACGGATGTCGAGTTCCCTAAGCCATCGAACCGCATCTTCGTCCGCTGCATGTAGTTCATGTATAGAGCCAGGGTATCTTCTGCCGGGGCAAGCCATGGCGATATGATGCGGCGTCTGAGAGGGGTCCCCGCAACTGCAGCCTGGATCCTCAGCAAGTCCCCATTTGAACTTCCAGTATTGAGTTCTTCCGTGGTTAGATCTAATACGGTTGAGTGATAGAGCTCATTCTTTTCTGGGGAGGTTAAATCCTGGGAGGCGCTCTGCTGGGTCTCATATAAGGTGCAGGTTGTCTGGGTTTGTGGTTGCCCACTCTTCTCTCCATGCATCGGTCGGGTTGAAATCATCACCGATGAGTTCTTGACCTAGCTTCCAGGGAGGATTTCGCGATTTTAGTCTGGCAACTCGGTCTGAGCAATCCTGATGGATAGGTAGATGGTTGTTAGCGCAGCATTTTTTCCATTCCTTCATGAGCGCCGATTTACGTCGTATTGGGGGAGGTGGAATATTAGCTAGTACTGGCAACCATTGTAGTGAGGTGGACTTTATAGTGCCAGATATAATCCTCATTGTCTCATTTAGTTGCGTGTCGACGACGTTAGTGTGGGCGCTGTTTAGCCATACGGGACAGCAGTATTCCGCTACAGGATAGACCAGGGCGAGTGACGAACTTCTTAGGACAGTTGCATCTGCTCCCCAGCCACTTCCCAATATTTTGTGGAGGATGTTGTTTCTCGTCTTGAGTTTACCTGCGGTTTTATGAAGGTGACTTTTGAATGTAAGTGATCTGTCGATTGTTACCCCTAGGTATTTTGGGGTGGGGTTACATGCTATAAATTGACCTCTAAATCGTATTTTTGGCGCATAATGTGCTTGTCTGTTGCAGAGGTGAAAACAAGCTGATTCGGTTTTCCTTATATTGGGCTTCAATCGCCGTTGTGTATTTTTTTATTAAAATTGTTTCCATTTTAAGAATTTTCTTCTTTCTGAAATAACAACCTGGAATAACTTTAGATAAAACATTTTCTGAGTGAAAAATGACATTACGAATAAGAAAAAGAAGAGAAACAAAATATTTCAAGCAGTCTTCACATTAATAAGAAATTATCAAAATAATATAACAATTCATATGAAATACTAGAGTGAGACGCATAATATATATAACGCATGTGTTTGAATATTTCGCCTGTATGTATAACATGCACGCGTCTGTGTAACTTCTGAAAGTTTCGTAGATGTTGCATGTTTAATAAATGGAAAATTTAATAAATTAACACACTAGCCAGGTATCACATTAAACATAAACTAAAATATGAGTAAACGTGCAACAAGTGTACAATTTCATGTGGGCCATATTTAACATGGTTTTGTGTCGGTTTATGTTGGTGTGTTATTTTATATTATTAATGCTTTCTAAGGGAGTGTACGCTAATTTCCAACACTTAAGGGAGATCTGAAATGATACGAAACCAGATAAAGTTACGAATGTTATTTAATACCGAAAATTTACTGAAACTAAATTATTCTTAAATTCTCATAATCAACGTACCTAGATACATTTTCAGTATAAAATCAAATATTAATGAAAAAAGAGAACCTGGGTATCCGGGATTACTCTACAGCACGTGGGGTAATTGTGGATTTATTTTTACTTACACATTTATATCGTTTTATTCAATATTCATTAAGAGAATTTTTATAGTTTTCATCATATTAGGCAATAATACTAATTGTATTTCGCATCTATTACAGTACCCTTTTTTTGTGTGTCATTTTCTGTTTTTTTTATACGGTGAGGCCTCCACTCTGGTGGGGCCTCCTCCTTATGAACTCCTATTAGAACATACGCTCAGCAACAATGTAAATCAGTGTACAAATTATATCAGAACTCAGTTAAACTTCTCTACGACTCTTTGGAGCTACCAAAGGTGATTCCACGTCGAGGAGATTCGACTGAAGTCACGTAATTATATTCTGTCTCTTCTTCAGGAAATCGAAGAACATCAGATATATGTTCTGTTATTACTAGCAATTATTGTACCCCAATTTATGAGGCCAGATTTCAGGTAGCCATAAATTGCAGTGAATAATTCTCTTCTATTATCTTGGTACAAGGGATATAGCAAGAAGTTGTATTCCAATGTTTATTTTTTTATCTCATGGGACCTACAGTTTAACGCCGGTTCGGAACGGTCAATGGGCTTGAATCTAAGTCATTCCTCAACAGATTAATTCTTGAACCACTAGATTCCGGACATACACACCCAAGAGCAAAGTGGGACTCGAACCCACAATCCTCGGTTCACAAGCGATACACCTTACAGCTGGGCTACCGAGGCATCCGCAATGTTTCTTCTTCTCGGCAATGGCAAAGGGGGTTTTTTCTCAACCCTATGAGGATCATGTGTTCAACCAAAAATGCCGTGGGATGTACGTAACAGATTAATGGTTACAATAAAATACCTGTGTGTTTCGCAATGATATCATGGTGTTATAGATGGTATGTTATGCATTAAATTTTTGTAGTGTAATCCTTTTGGATCTTCCCTTGTGTAATTCGGGATTTTCTTGAACCTTAGTAGTTTCGTGGCATCTGAAACATATTTGAGTGAGTATGTACATTTTTAATTAGCGAACAAGTTCATATAGGTGCAGGATAGAAAGTAGAGTGTAAACAATGTGGTAATTACGGACGGGAATACCCCACTGAAATTGTCCGACATTACCCAATACATACAGTAAGTAACACAAAACTATATTTTTATCTGAAGTTGAAATCAAGTGATATACTTGGCTATTCATCATTACACTTGTTAAATTGAAAGATAATTCACTGAAAAATACCAAATTTCTGTGTTATACATAAATTTTAGTTAGCGTACATTTTACAACAAGCGAGTCCTCAATACACCACCCTTTGTTCGGTACTGCGTTCAGAATCGACTCTCGATTGCATCACTGGGAATATCTTCCATACTTTTCTAATAAGGCCGAACAAACGTGTCCGCGAGTATCTCACGTCCATGGTTCCTCCATTTTTCCCTATTAGGTGATATAAGTAATATCAATTTTGTTTTGAAGTCTCGAATGAATATGAATATATATTCATTTTTAAATTGAGAGATTAAGATATGAATATATATATATATATATATATATATATATATATATATATATATATAATTATTTATTTGAATTGTTGTTACCTGTGAACTATTTTTAAATTTTTGATAATTATTAGCAATAACAGGCTTGGTGAATCTCAAATTTATTAAAAAGTTGACGTTTCGCAACGATATTAGTTGCTAATAATTATAAAAAAGTTAAAAAGTTATATATATATATTATATATATATATATATATATATATATATATATATATATACATATATAGTCAAATTATTTTACAGCTGCCATAATTTATCCTAATAATTATTAACCTGGTAGTTCAGTCTTCAGTTGTATGAAAGAATACTCTATAGACAATGTCCGAGCTTTCGCCAATGTTTATTGACTTCTTCAGGGCTACAATTACAAAATCAACATTTAGACAATCAATATAATGAATATCCATCAAACTTACATGACTTGTGAGATTAAAAACAACTGAACTTGAACATATACATGTTTGTTATGTTAGGATGAATTTTTCCAGAGGAAATTAACTGAATGGTGTGACCCTTATTATCTGTATTGCTTTCATGTTGATTTTGTAATTGTAGCTTGGAGATGGTCTAAAGAGTATTCTTTTATATAACTGAAGGCTGAGATACTTGAGATACCCCGTTAATATATATTTAATATTTATATATATATATATATATATATATATATATATATATATATATATATATATATATATATATATATATATATATATATACGTAGATATAGACATCAAAAAAATCTCGAAAGAGCTGTTCAGAAAATTTATTTTCCAGGGTCTTTGTGGCAGTCGACAAAATAGTTTTCGATATTATCCAATTGCAAATAGGGAAGATCAGGATACTCCAATTCCATATTTTTATTTACATTCGTGCTTTACATATTCTGAATCGATTTTCTTCCTGAATTGAAAATAGGTACGTTCTGAAAAATACCTTCATATAGGTACATCATGCGAAAAGTCTACAAGTTATGCATGGCAATAAGGTTCGACTCTTTTGATCCATTCAGTCATGAAAAAACCCATTTTGTAATCGATATTTCAACGAATTGGTGATCGCCGAAGGGGTGTATTTTGTATATAGTTTGAAGATATAAGCAGTCCATTCTAATATTATAAATAGTTATAGATGAATTTATAAAGAAATGAAAACTTCACAGGTTGAAATAAAATATATTGAGTAAAAACATTTTCACTATGAATATAAGAATATTACATAATTCTAAAGTTGCAGGTTTTCATGTAATGTTAGAAAAAAAGAGAGATGATGCATATCAGAAATGATATACAATCATAACTTCAGCTGCACACATAGAGAGTAATTATTCATGGATACAGAATTTCACTTGATTAATTCACAAACGGGATTACTAGGAAGCATATACAGGCTGTTCTTTGTGAAACTTGTTACCTGAATGTTTCGTTTGATATAAAGTTTTGAAAAAATGTTAAAAATTGCTGAATTTTCATTTTGACGTGGCATTAATTTACTCACATTATTACATACTTTGCAGTAGACCTAGGTATCAAATTTAAATGGCAATAATATAGAGCATGTGATAGATCTAATAAAAGCTCTTTCGGCACTGATTCTGTAACCATTAATACAAAATTAAAATCTTACTCATTTACAGCAAAAAAGACACTAATTTTTTGAAATATGTATTTTTATAACTGTTTATTGAATATGAGACAATTAAAATAATAGAAAATTTCATCAATTCACTACACCCAAGTATTCAATTTACAATCGAAATAGAGAAGGACAGTTCACTCAATTTCTCAGATTTAACAATTCGTAATCACAACAACAAACATGATTTTTCAATATATCATAAAACTTGATATACCGATATCACAATACACAATACGTCTAATCATCCATTTCAACACAATTTAGCAGCTTATAATAGTATGATAGATCGCCTCTTCAATATACCACTTTCTCAAGAAAATTTCAACAAAGAACTTAATATAATCAAGCAGATAGCAGTCAATAATGGGTATGATCCAAACATAATAGACAAAATAATAAGGAAGAAAAATCATAAAATAACAATTTCACAACATTGATCAAACCAGAAGGAATTAAATATAATAGTTTAACTTATTTCGGCAAAGTTTCCAACAAATTACAATCCTTTTTCTCTAGTCAAGATTTCAATTTAGGATTAAGAACAAGAAATAGTCTAGGAAAATACATAAAAAACAACAAGTCAAAAATAGATAAGCTCAGTAAATCGGGAGTTTATAAACTTTAACGCGGAAATGGGGATAAAATATATGTAGGTCGGACACATAGAAATTTCAAAAAAACGATTTCTGAACATAGGCGAAGTTACATAATTCATAACGAAGATTCAATATATGTTAGACATTTAATAAAAGAGAAAAATGACTTCAATTCGGATTTCGAAATTCTACATCTCGGAACAAAAGGTTTAAAATTAAATCTTATGGAAACTTTAGAAATTAATAGGCATACAAATTTCCAGAAGTTACTTAACAACCAATTGGACGTGAACAGCTTCCTCCTTCTTAACCTTTTTAATGAATTAAGGTAGTTTGTTCTTAGAATCCTAGAATGGACTTCCCAAATTTATATTTGTACTTTATAAACCTTGCATTAGAAATTCGCACCTGAAGAAGCTGTAGTGTCAGCGAAACGCGCTGTGCAACTGTTGTTGTTTTACTATATGTGAAAATCGTTAAACTCAGAGTTTCATTTCTCAAACATGTTTACTTATTTATTATGTTTCTTATTCCAATATACAATCATATATCCTTATCAAATCTAGGACGTAATGACATAATATTATTCACGATTTTAGGGCAACAATCATATCTCTAGTGTCTCTACCTCCTTTTGAGGAAGAGAACAAATTACCAAATTAGTAACTGTTCCCGCAACTGTCATGATTCTTAAGAGCCGTCATGCGATAACTCCAACCCCATAGCGAAACGGTTTCAGCCAGCAGATATCACTAAAATTCGTCTGGGGAATTGTGATTCATTCATGTTCCCTTGAGATAGCGTTTGTCATGTAAGGTCATGTTTGATGGCCAGGTCTTATTATCACATTTTGGTACGAAATTCTATTCTCGACCTGGATGATAAATGTCGAATGAATCAGTGAATTTCAAATTATATATATATATATATATATATATATTCTCTTGAAAATTATTAGCAATAACAGGCTTGTTGAATCTTAAAAAACTCGATTTTATTAAAAAGTTGATATATATATATATATATATATATATATATATATATATATATATATATATATATATATATATATATATATATATATATATATAGGTATGAACTCAAACTAAATTTGAATTTACTACGTTTATTATCACAAAAATAAATTGAAAAATATAACACTACGATTGAGATTTCGGTCACTAGACCATCATCGGAAAGATTGAGTTAAGAACAATGTATAGTGACCGAAATTGCAATCGCAGTGTTATATTTTTCAAAGTATTTTTGTGATAATAAACGTAGTAAATTCAAATTTAGTTTTTGTTCATCATGTTAAATTATCACGTAGTAACGACGGCTTCCATCAACTATATATATATATAGTATATATATATATATATATATATATATATATATATATATATATATATATATATATATATAAATATATATATATATATAAATATATATATATATATATACAGGGCCGGCCTAAGGGGTGTGCGAAGTATGCAGCCGCACACTCAAGCCTTTTGGAGGGGCATTAAATTGACCAATTTTTGTAAAAAAAAATAAAAATTTGGAAAATTTTTAGAAACTGATTTGACTGATTTGGGCAGAAATATTTAAACTATACTCGCCAGCATATCATTAAAAGCTTGGACACTAAACAGCTGTACACTCCCCTCTACACCCCTCGCCCAGCGTCGTTGCCAGTTTGTGGATTGAAAAATTAATTCACACAGCTAAAAATCCCAAGCTTCCAATGATTTGCCGCCGATTATGGAAGGAATTTTGTCTTAAAACTATTATAGTTAAAATTCAAGGTAAAACCAAAGATCTACCCGGCTACCCCAATGAGTTCTGAAATACAGTAAGTCTGATGCCCTTGACCAAGGTCCAAGGTAAGTAGAACAGTCGTCTCGTGGCGGGACGCGGAAAGTGTTGTGACTCATCTTCCTGCCTCCCTCTCCCACCCCGACTTTGCTTTTCTAGCCAATTGGCGTCTGAAATTAATAGTAAATTCATTCTCCGAAATGAAAGCAAGAAAAGCCCTTGTCTAAAATGTATAATAAAAGAGACTATGTACTATCCTAATAGTTAATAATTTTTTTCTAATTATTGGTTCACTATGTTCTGTTGCTTTATTTTCTTTTACCCATGACATATGGAAATTTATCTTAGGTCCGGTGATTCCCGCATTAGCTAGGTATTTATTCTTAGAGTAATTGCAGTATAAGCATAAAAATCATTGCAACGTTACCTAGAGTTAAGCTTTCATTAGTTTATTTGACATAATAGTGGTTATAGTACAAGGAAAAGTACTGAACATATCAAGTCAATCAATAATGAATCAAATTGTCATACATAAATTTAATGTTCTACAAGGCGCAAAAGTTCACAAAAACTGTGTTTTTGAACCTTAAATTTTAAAAAATTCCATACCCCCCAGACCCCCCGGGAGGGGCATAAAATTTGAGTCTAGCACACTTGCAATTTCCGCCTTAGGCCGGCCCTGTATATATATATATATATATATATATATATATATATATATATATATATATATATATATATATATATATATATATATATATATATATATATATATATATATATATATATATATATATATATAAATATAAATATATATATATATATATATATATATATATATATATATATATATAATATATATGTATATATATATAAACATATATATATATAATATATATATATATATATATATATATATATATATATATATATATATATATATATAAAATAGACGCAGTAAATATTCGATAGATTATAAATATGACAATATGATGCAATATTGATATTAATTTCTACATATATTTATTGGAAATGCAATTTTCAGAAAGTTTTAATGAAGTAAAATTTGAAAAACTATCAGAAAATTTCAAACTGAAATTCTAGAACATAAACATAGTTTTGATAATAAAAATATGTGCGTTCGGGGGACCCCCATCTGGAACGTTTTTTCTTTCGATCTTTTTCTCTCTCGATACTGCTTTAATATCAAGTACCTATATGATTTCACTATATATCTATAATTTCTGTTTCTCCAAACTTCATTGTTAAATAACAATAATGAGACAATATAACACACGTGTGATTTAAAACAAAAACAAATATATAAATTATTCCTATTGATATATCTTAGCACTCCATTGTTTTTTCTTTCGATTTTTTCTCTATCGATGCTTCTTTGCATTAAGTATATGATTTCACTTTACATCTGCAGTTTCAATTTTTCCAATCTTCATTGTAAAATAACAATAATGAGAGAATATAACTCACGTGTGATTTGAAACGAAAACAAATAAATTAATTATTCTTGATATATTGAGCTTTTATAGTTATGCTCACAAAACGTTATTGACATCACTATATTAAAAAAATATCATGTTCGTATTGTTTGAAAAGCCGAAAGAAAATAACAACTTTTGTGTATTTTTTGAGTATTTTATGTTCTATGTTGGAAGTCCAAAATCTTCTCATGCTGTCAACGCCATAAATCACATCCTATTTCAGTATTGTCTTTCACAGCTTGTCGACCACTGTTATTGTATTCCGAGGACGATTCATATAATTTCTTAATCTTCCATTACAAAATGAATTAGTAGATAAGGTCCTCGAAACTCGCACGCACAAAGACAATGATTGAGACATAAAGCTTTTTCCTCACGTGACGATTTCTATTAGCCAACTCCTACCGCGTAAAGGAACGTCTTTAGGAAAAGTTAGAGCCTCGTTATCCAAATTATTTAATTAGTAATTTAGCTCAGACTTGAAATATTAAATAGGAAGAATAAGGAGTTCAATTTTAAATTTTGTAGAATCGTTACCAATCAATGAATTCAAATACCCAGATTTCACAGAAACTTTTATGAAATTAAGATTTTATGAAACATTTGTATCTGTAGAATTATACCATTGCTTAGCCGGAATCTAATGAAGAAGTAGTACTTCGAAAGACGTGTAATGCAAATGCATGATTACAAATATATGTGAAAATTTTTAAATTTAATTTTTCTAAACTAAGATCGACTTCTTCAATTAATAAATAACTGGTTATTTTCTCAGCATAAGGAGTGAATATGATGATCTCGATGAAAAGACCAGGTTATTTCAGGAATTTCTCTAAATGAAATGAAATGAATTTTCAATTTTTTTTCCATAAATATAATCTTCATTTAGAACAGAATTTTGCTTCAGTTGAAAGTGAAAGTAAAAATATTCGTCTATGACGCAGCAAATTTTCTTCGAGACGATCTTCATAGAAACGCAAATGCAAGATAGTTTTGAAGCTAACAGAGGTCATAGAATAAGAGCCACCATCTTATATATCTACAACTACTGAAAGAGCACAAAGTAACAAATATGTCAATGTTCTTAAAACATACAATCAATAAAATTCACTCATTTTCAACAAATCTATATATATATTGATATGGTTTGTTTATTTGCAATATTAATATAGATAAATATATGGTACAATATGAAATAGAAAAGGAAAACTTCAATAAACTTAAATAGATATTAGTAAATGATAGATGTTTATAAGATATATGTATATCTAATCAATGATAAAATTTGAACATATGAGAAGGAAGAAATATGTAAATTGTTAATTAATGTAATGATGCTACTGAAATTTCAATTAATATGAATTTAAATAAGTAAAAATGAGTTATTAAGAATACTAATGTAAACGTATTAGTTAGAAATGTTCAAGATTAACTTTAAAAATCAATAATATATGTGAAATACTTATAGAAGGTCAATGTCATTAATCGGTGTAAAAAGATATTAACTAATTCAATAGAAATTCATGAAATATCAAATAAATATGAGAATACAAGTATTAGAGCTTTTGAAAAGATTAATAAGAACAAATTAATTCAATATAACAGACTTAATTTATGTAGAATACATATAATTATGAAAATTCTATGTATCGTAGAATCGACTAAATTTGAATATCAGATAATAAGTTAATTTCAAGTCATTGAAGATAGTTAATCATATATGAAGGTATTAGAAGAAATTAGTTAACTGTTTTATATAGAAAATTGTTGTAGAATAATGTAATAAAGAAGAATTTCAAGTTAGAATCAAAAACTATATATATAGAAATGTCAAAATTTTCAAGAATAAATAATAATTTAATTAATGGACAGAATATTGAAAATTTTAGTACGAAATGATCAGAATATTATGTAGGTGAGATTAACTAAATATCTTCAGTCCAGAAATATGTTTTTATTAAAAATTTGTTAAAAAACTAATTAAATGTCATTTAATTATTCAAAATAATCAAGTTAAAGTACTGAGTTTAAAAAATTTTAAGTAATCATAAATAAGCTGTTATTATTGAAATAATCAATTTTCAAAATTATTGTATATTTAATTAAATAGAATGATATGAAAATATGTACAGTACCTACCTGTTAGTATAATATTTTAAATATGAGTAAAACTTCCAAAAAGGAAGTGAATACATTCTAGAATATCTATACCAGGCAATTTGATATTTAGAAATAAAAGAAGGATATAAGGATATGCATAACATCCGGGAAGATAGTTATTGATTGATCTTGAAGGGAGAACCATCGCTGCACATATTCATATTCATTTGTTTTGTCATCCATATTGAAAAATTGAAAGCATAAGAATAGCTGAAAGTACAAGTTTATTATAAATTAATATTAAGTGAATATAAAAATTGCTGATAGTACCTGATGGTGATGAAAGTCTAAATAAGTGAAAGAATTGTGCTTATTTGTGTTGAAATCCAGTCACAACAAAACTTAAGTGAGGTTATATAAGGATATCATCGAGAATTGCAGATAGTTGCAGAATAAACAGAATTGCAGAATCACAAATCCAGTTAAGCAGGAGAGAAGAAGAAGAAAGAATATTTGGACATACATAGAAAATAGAATACAAAAAAAAGTGAAACATCAAATCGAGAGTTTTTTAAACCTTTTACATTGGCCAATTGACTATAAATAATATTTGCAAATATAGGTATATAATAACAGGGGGATAAATATAGTTACCATAATCAGATTGTTTATGTTTGTTACATTTGAATTAAAATTGTGTATAAATAATTAGTATTAACTAGTGAGAGGCTCTCCCGCCTATTAAATAGATCCGTGAAAACTATAGATCGATGAAAATATAGTTTCCCGAACCACGATGAGTGCAAAACCTGTCCCTGCCTCTGTCGAACGGTACGCGATTGAACCGAACGCATCCTTTATCAATGGTACGCGACGCGTCAAGTGCTGAGCTCGTCCCTGCCTCTGTCGAACGGGCGCGCCATCTGCTGCTCACTATCAATAGTGTCAATATGTAGTTTTGTGCGGACATCGGTAGGAAACTACTATACTCGCCGTGCCGATGCTTCTCGATAGAATTCACCCGTCCAACTGTCGGCTCGAAAGGCGGTCACGTGAATTCTAGTCGGATTCAAGCGAAAATGGTTCTTAAGCGTCAGAAAATGCTGCCGTTTTCCACGAATTCCGGAGAAACGTCAAACTTTAAACGTTCGATATCGAAAATCGGCGTCTCGGATCGAGGCGAGCACGTAGCCTAAGCACTACGGAAAGGACGGGGCGATCGACGGGGCCCCTCGGGCTCCGCGATTCGGGGCCGATCTTATTATCTCGGCTTCGTAAGTTTGCCAAAATGCGGCCTTCGGCCATCTTCATTTTGGGAGGTCCAAAATGGTAAATCAATTAATTATTTAGTATTATAATATAAAATTATATAATAAAATTTAAAATCTTTGAATTTATTGAAGTTTTATCAAATTTTCAGAAAGTAAATATAGTAAATTTCATTAAAGAGAACCTTCCCTGAGAATTAAAGAGTTATAAAAATAAAATAAACAGAGATCAATATTTAGAATTTAAAAGGCGCTCCACATAGTTTATTTATTTATATATATATATATATATATATATATATATATATATATATATATATATATATATATATCAAATAAAAGGGAATTCATAATAATTTGACTCCACAAAGTGGGACAAAATAAAGAAAATCATAATAATATATATATATATATATATATATATATATATATATATATATATATATATATATATATATATATATATATATATATATATATATATATATATATATATATATATATTAGCTGTGAGTTTCGTATAAATATGGTAGTTTCATCAAAAAGAAGGGAAAACCAGATCCTTTTTCATCATAAACATTATGATTTTTATATTCAGCACATTTCAGAATTTAATTAAGTTTGAAACCAAGTAAACAAATCCTGAGACCGTAAATTAGATAGATGTATCTCCCAAAAGTGAAACAGCCACATATCAATTTATATGTATAATTGGAGCCCTCATTTGCATATAGACTGCAAGCATTGACGATTCCACGTATATAATGTTGGACGGGTCTTGAATATTTCCCCAGACGCCGAGAGGCGTTATTTCCATACAGAAATAAGCAAACTTTCGGCAAAATTACGCCGAGACCTCTGACGTCACATTCAATCCCTCATGGAACAAGTCATAACGTAGAATATATGAATAAAAATGAAATATATGCAGAAATGGGGGGACGAATAAAAACAATAGTAACCAATAAAATATCAAATGACACATAAGCAGAATTTTTCCAGAAAACAGACACAATTTATTTTTTTTATATTTGAAACTTATCGTTACAAAGTTCAACAGCCTATTTGAAAAAAAATTTATTATCCACAGTCAGAAAATGCGTAAAAGTTCTACGAAGTCGTTCGCTATTTGAGTTTTATCGGTCGAGAAATAAACGTAATTTTCGAAATGGCAAGGTTCGTCGATAATTGGCTTATTGACGTAGGTCATCCTTTGCTTCATTCCCAATCGAAGTTAAAGCAATATACATCGCTTCATATATTCCAACTTTGCATCCATTAGCATTGAAGCTCAAATGGCTTACATTCTTTTCTCGTTTCTTGTTTCCATCATAAAGTGAACTTGGAATTTGCTTTCTATCGGTGAACAGCTGAACTTACTTATATATATATATATATATATATATATATATATATATATATATAATATATATATATATATATATATATATATAATATAAATATATATATATATATATTATATATATATATATATATATATATATATATATATATATATATATATATATATACCTATATATAGCATAATCAATTTCATCAATTTTATGTTCCAACGAAAAAACATTATTTTGTGTTGTGCACACCTTGTATGAGATACCTTAACTCTCATAATTAAATACCTCATATGATTCTCCAACAAAAATTTCAGGGCACTAGATGTGATAGTTATGAAAAAATATATTGTTAATTCGAAGATGTTTGTTGCCAAATTTTTCAAAGAATTATTTTAATATTGAAAATGGCTCAAGATAGGTATGTCATATGTTTCATAAAAAAGTTTCAAAATGTTTCACAGAATACAAATATGTTAGATATTATAGATGTGCCATTTGGAATAACATAGTTGGCATAAGTTACTCATAGATCTGGCAACGTTGCAATGATGATAATATTTTCCAAGTATAGATCATAATCTCCAATATGCGTAGCCCGAATTTCAAGTCAATAACTTTTTTCTTTCTCTAGATACTTCTAAAAAGACATCGAGTTTGGGAAATCCTATATATATATATATATATATATATATATATATATATATTTATATATATATATATATATATATATATATATATAAATATATATATATATTTATATGTATATATATATATATATATATATATATATTTATATATATATATATATATATATATATAGGCTTGTCATACGTCCCGGTAACTTGCTCTTGTCCGGTGTCTCGCCCGGTTTTATCGGTGTCACGGAAAACAGGTGTAAGATGTGAAGAGAAGTGATTAATGGATGTAAGTAGTTTTATTGTAACAACAGGCTTATGAGATGGGTGAGCGCTACCTAGTGGAGAGGTGTACACTATCACTCTATCGGACAAAGAGACGTGAGACGCTTTGTTTTAATTGTTCGTTTAGTTTGACGAAAAAGTCTTGAAATAGTTTTAGTAGTTAGACAAAAAATTGTAATTTTACGAAAAATAAAAGACTTACTTAGTAATTTGTTCAGTTAAATATTTTATGAAGTATTTTGAATTTTATTTCATTATCAATTCTTTCTCCTTGGAAACTATCATTAAAAAGGAAAAAATATATATTTTCAAGAAGCAAAATCTCCTTTTTTATGTTTTTAAGGTGTATAGAACAACAATTCAGGATTCCAGATTCCCTCCTCCCGTCAATTGCGAGGCTTAAAAAAATTTTAAACCTCAACATTTTGCTACTTTTAAAAAATTTCCAGGTAAGGACCCCGCTCTATTGGGGCATATGGAATACCCCCTCCGATAAGGCCATCCCATATTGATGTGTCCCAGTTTCACCCAACCAAAATATGGCAAGCCTATATATATATATATATATATATATATATATATATATATATATATATATATATATATATATATATATATATATATATATATAAATCAGACATCAAAGAACCCTTAAAAATCTTGGTATAAAACTCCCTCAAACTCACTGTTGACTTTCGAAACAGTGCAATATTCTATTATTTCCGGTGAATCTTCGAATATAAAATAAAAAAATTCCGTATAACGTTTCATAACTGAGATCAGGGATCCTCTCGTCATAGGAATTATTTGACAAATTTTAATTTGCTACTTCAAATATGCTCCCCACCGGATTGTTACGAATGTTCAATTCGAACGGAATAATCTAGCTTGCTGGAGGCCAGGAATGTTCCCTATATAACTGAACGCTTGTGCGCGACTTGTTCTGAGATCACATTTAATTAATTGCCGTAGAACCCAAAATGTTGCGAGATTTGCACAAAAGAAGTGGCTCAACATTTTAAGCTGTTTGCATAATTGGACTCTTGCAAAGGAAACTTCAGGGACCTTCGAAATATATAAGAAAACAGAAAATTTATTCTTTATCGTGTGACATAGGATATTGAGATTTTAATGTATGAGTATGGAGATAAAAAAATTATATATTGGAAATACCAGAAATGGATTTGTTGGGAATCATTTCATTCAAAATATTTGTTAATATAATTAACGAGTAACTCTTTAGTTTCTCAAGCAGTACCACATGAACCATTGACATTCTGCAATATTAAAATTATTACCACATTGAAAACTCTTTTCATTATCTCTCTTATAAATAAATCGATCAATAAAACTTCTATTAGAGCATAATAATGAAAATAGAGTTCTATTATGAACTGAAATTGAAATTTTTGGAAATCTAAACAGTTGCTAAGTAGGTACATGCCATTGTTATTGTATCATGGTTTGTAAGATTGAATTAAACTTTATTTAAATTTTTTCATTCGGTTGGAAATTTTTTTTATTTTTTAATTGTCCTCCAGATTTCGACAGTGGAATAAACAGGGGACTAAGAAGTTAAGCGTCTATTTTTTTCATAAGGCTAGTTGGCAAATGATATACTTCACTTTAAAACTATCATTTGATGAAAACAAATCTAATCAAATTAAGTAACGAAAATTATAGCCAAATTTCTGAGAATATTGATCAGTATTTCTGCGGAGAAAAAAATTATTATCAATTTTCCATTCTCTCATGAAAAATGCAGAAAATATTCACTCATCAAGAAATTGTAGAACTCATATCTGAATATGTAGTTATATCAACTGCATAGTGGTTTTAGAAAATCAAATTACTCAGCTTAGATACTCCCAAAAAAAAAAATATACATATATATATATACAAGGTTGTACCCAGGGGGGGTCAGAGGGATTGAAACCCCCCCTAAATTTTCCGGAAATTTAAACACATTGTTTCCTGAATTAAAAATACTGAAATTAACTCGATATTTTGCTATCAGTAGTCAAAATATTACATAATTGAATTAATGGTGTTTATGCATTGAACTGGCAACTTGCCTTGTTTATGCATCACGTTTGTGAGGACAAACCTTTCCTACTACCTATATTAATCGCTCATTTCTTTCTTTTTTCTATTGCATGTCTTTGTATATTCATGTAATTTGGTGATTAATAAATACTACTACTACTACAGGGAGCCTATAATAGCCTACTCGCGGTCACCGGTATAGCGCCTGCTCTGCTTACAACCAACGTATTTTGTCTTTGATTTTATAGAACATGGGAACTGATTTCTGTTGGGTAAGCAAAAACTCAAATACCGCTACTTAGGTGTTTGTCTGAAATGGCTCACGTACTCTCCTCAAAGGGATTTTTATTGGTACAACGGGATCCGAATATTGCCGTGCCTAACCCTCGAGTGGTTCATTCTCATGAGGTGATCCCATCCATATGTTGATCATGATCAACATATGCGGAGAATGAATCCAGAAAAAAATTGTGACAGATTTTAATAAAGCAAAAGCATTTTCAGTTCTTGTGAATGATACAGCGGATATCACTGGTCATGAGCAAGTCTCAATTTGAGTAAGGTATACTAAATCAGAAAGATCTAATTTTTTTTTGCAAGGAAGATTTTTTATGTTTTGTCAAAACTGATGTCACAATGCGAGAGGGGCTGACAAAAACAATTCTTTCAACTCTGAAAGACTTGTGCCCTTCTGCAGCTGACCATATTGAAAATATTGTTGCTCACTTTGAAAACATCCGGAGAACAATCGATATTGAGTTTTCCAAGATTTTCAAAACAGCAGAAACTTGAATGAGTGATGTTGGTGAAGAAATTTATATATCAAGACTCGCTCCTCGCCAACGCCATAGAAGTAACTACTCTACCCTCAAACCTATTCCAGAATATCGGTGGCAATCCCGATCCTAGACGATCTTATAGATCAGCTCAAATGCCGATTCAGCGATCACAAAGACCTTCTGGGAACACTTCAGTGCTTTATACTAACCTCAACAACTAAGACAATAGATGTTGAATCTTTGAAACTATATGAAAATATGATTGATCTGGAGCTAGTATATGGCGAGTACTCGTTGTGAAAATTGTTATGGGAAAACAAATGGATTAAGATAAGCCTTCTTGTGCCATTAAGTCCCTAAGCAAATGTAATAAGGAAATTTTTTCAAACATATTCACGCTACTGAAAGTATTGGCTTCTTTGCCAGTGACCACTGCAACTGCTCAGAGGACATTCTCCACTCTTAGACGATTGAAGACGTACCTGAGAAACGCGTGTGGACAAGACATACTAAGTGGACTGGCTATCATGTCTGTTCACAAAAGTCATCAAATCTCAACAGACAAATGATCGATGAATTCGCTAGAAAGTAGAACAGAAGCACGGATTTTGTAATTTAGATTTTGTGATATTATTTCATTCTTTTCTGAAGATACAATACGTCACGTAATATTACGTCTGTATTAAACTATTTCAGTTTATTTGTATTGTCTATCTATTTAATCTCACATTCAACCAAAATATGATTTGTTAATGCGAGAACATTCTGATGTCTCATAAATTCTTATTTTTCAGTCAAAATTCTCGAATCAAATCATAGTTTTTGGCATCTAAACTCTGAGTAATAGTTTCAAAAAAAAGTCAAAAATGCGTCTTTTGACGCTTAATGACCCATGAGTTTTGAAAATTCACGGAACCCTTGGTGCTTTAAGCCCCCTCCCCCCGAAATTTGTTCTGGGTACGGCCTTTTATATATCTATATATATATATATATATATATATATATATATATATATATATATATATATATATATATATATATATATATATATATACATATATATGTATATATATATATATATATATATATGTATATATATATATATACCTATATATATATATATATATATATATATTATATATATGTATATATATATATACATATATAAACAGTGACTCCAACAAAATGTCTTCTCGAAAGAATATTTGATGCATTCACTTGAATATTGTAGGCAAACTGCACCTCTCCTAAAATCATTATTTTCATCGTATTCATTTCACAACATTACATGAAGAAAAACGTCTACTACATATCTCTATTCAAGTAGTTTTTATAAACTCCAGAGTTCTAGGGCATTGAATTTAATTATGAAAAATTCATTATCCCCTATCCTTGTGTCCTTTTTCATCGTTTTGTTCCGTACATAAAAGTAACACAATGGTGGTTTTGATATAAATACTCCCAGTTCGCGAAGAAGTCGTCATTACTACAACTGTAGTTTTCATATTTCCTCCTTGGCATTCATGAAAATGATTGTTGCTCGAGAAAGGACAGAACCACATAGTATGAAAGAGAATTGTTATAGAAATGTGACGACATACGCTTAATGACAATTCTTTTCTTGATCGTTGGCTGTGGATATAAATGGTTTTGTGACTTTATGCGAGGGAGAACTGGGAAACATTAACGTCACTTTACTTGATGTGAACTTTGTTGGAAGCTGAACAGCTGAACTCATGTCAAAAGCATGGCCTACGTCAAAATGAATGGAAAAAGCTGAAAGTCATAATAATATTCAACACTTTGGTGAACCTATGTAATGGGTGCTTGTAGTGAGATATAAATTTTGTTCAGACATGAGAATTAACAAAATTTGTTGAAAAAAATAAAAATTGTAAATATTACCGGAAATTATCTTGTCTTTTATTCAAGTTTAAATTATATACTATAAAATAAGTAAAGTACGACTAGTCTAGAAACTCCGATGCCCATAGTTACTCATGATAAAAGAATACAATATATATATATATATATATATATATATATATATATATATATATATATATATATATAATATATACAACTATAGCCAACTTAGTATTAGAAGAACTTGAAATATCGGTTATAAACAACTTAGAAAATAACACCAAAATTCTTCAAGAGATTTTGTTAGATGATTGTATAACATTCAATAAAACCTGAAACATATTGAAGATTTATTAAAGGCCTTCAACTCATACCATAATAGATTGCAATTTACAAAAGAAGTAGAAGAAAACAACAAAATAAAATTTCTTAGACTATGACTTTAATTAGAAGAGACGCAGATGGTTAGAATTATCACAGATTGGTACAACAAAAAAGACTTGGTCTGAAAGATACCTTAATTACAATTCACTCGTACCTATGAAATATAAGAAAAGTGTTGTGGAATTCTCTCACAGATTAGATGCAGTTAAACTATCCAACCCCTGATTAAGACCTAAAAATATAAGAAAAAATTAAAGAAGTATTGGACAAGAAACGATTATCCAAAAAAAAATTTTACGAACCAATATTTAAAAAAAAGAATACAACACAATTTATAACCAAAATTAGCCAAAAATACAGAAATGTCGATCTTGGACATAAAATTACGTTTTCGGGAACTGGAATTCATACCAGAAATATCTTTACAAAATAAGTAACGTCCTGAAGAGAAGTACAATATAAAAATAGGCCACAAACCTAATAAATAACTGGCTCCCGTTATATACAAAAAATGAAACAAAAAATAGAGACGACAAAACGAAACACATTACGATCTATTCATAGATTGTAATTGACTGTGATACGTGTTATATAGGTAACACAAAACCAGTATTTGAACAGAAGATTATACGAACATGAATACTCTATTTACGAACAAACAAAAAACAACTCGCGCTGGCAAAACATGCAATATTGAACAAACTGCATTCGATTTGAGTTTCAAAAATACGAAAATTATTGGAAGAGAAAAACAACAAACAAAAAAGCACATAATGGAAATGATGAGCCATCCAAAGAGAGAAAGAAACAACATTTAAACTCAAGAACTGACATTGAAAACTTCGGAAGAAGTATACCATAACATCATTCACCGAGAAAACCGAGAAAATACGAAATTAAGAGGAGGAGTTAATCACGTGAGACATAAACCCAGTTTGACATCGCGACGACCTTGCTGTGTAATAAAGAGACTTTTAAATATTGAATTAATTGTGAAATTGTTTTGAAAATGACTAGAGTCGAAACGCGCTAAAACTTCATAGTGTATTTTTAATGAATAGTAAATGTTTTATGCAAATAGTTATTAAATGTTGACAGCATAACCTAGTGATAATTAAACCCTGAATATAAAAATGTCAGTTAAATACCAACGAATTATATATATTAATATATATATATATATATATATATATATATATATATATATATATATATACATATATATTATATATATATATATATATATATATATATATATACTATATATATATATATATATATATATATATATATATATATATATATATATATATATATATATATACAGGGTCACTCACGGTGGGATGGTAGGTATTTAGACGTTTACGGAGAACGGGACATGAGATCATTCTGAAAATTTGGTTTCATGGATAATTGATTTTGCTCTATCGATCTAAAATAATAGTGGCGCGGCGGCGTTGCCGCTTATTACTAAAAAGTAGCAGCAACTGTGAAATTTTCAAATGAGACACCCTATATATGATTCCATTTTTTTGCTTCTCTACCATTTTTCCAATTGTTTTTGTATAATACTTCCCGTGATATACCTATCTCCAGAGGTTTTCGAGAAATTAAATGATTTACCTTATTTTTTTTGTGTAAAAACGTAGCTTCAATTAAATGTTTCAGTACTAAGGTATTCAGATTCATAGGACGCTGAAATTTTTAGGTGTTAGTTTACCAAGTTCCGACGTATTAGGAATATTCGAACGGACTTTGTTCTCCATTATACAGGGTCCTCCAAAATTTGCGATTTTAACGATAAATACAAAAATAGTAAAAAAGTGCATTTTTTCAAATGTAATACCCTGTATATTATTGAAATATCTCGAAAGAAAATTGAAATCTCTTTCAAATGATATATCATGTTCTATATACTAAAAAGTCAGGTTTCTGAAATAAAAGCAAGTTTTCTATAAAAATAAGATTATTTAGCCATATTTTGTATTAGGTAGCGTGTGAAATGTCAAGAAAGATGTCATTATGCAAATTTGACAATAAGTACATCAACAATAAAACGTTCGCGCGAGCATTAACGAAAATTTGATTGAAAACAATCAAAATGGAAGGCAATAACTATTCTCATGAAGTTTTGATGAAGTTTATTTATTGTACATGGTCAATGTGACCAAATAATAGCAAGAACATGCAGAAAAAATCCAATGAAATGTATCCCTATTTACAACCAACGAACGAGAGAAAATTTGTACGTTTACAAAATGATTTTATCACTTAAGGGTCAATTACTGAAAGCGAAAAGAAATTTACTAACTAATAAAAAAAAAAACATTACGTAAATAACAAATAACAAAACGGTATAACGGGAATAAACCATGTTAATACAATGACATAAGTATTTAAGTTAAGAAAATGATCATAATAAGTGTTCAAAATAACTGCCGTTTGGTTTCCAAACATTTCAAAATTCGGATACTTGTTGAATGATTTTGTGGCCCTCCTTATCTCATGGCATTCAGCTCCTCGATGGAATTGATCACTCGTTGGCGCAGGTCTTGTTTACTGGCTATTGATGTAATGTAAACTTTTCTTTTCAAAGTACCCCACAAGCAAAATTCAATTGGCGTTAGGTCGGGTGATCTCGCAGGCCAATTCCATGGTCCTAAACGTCTAAACCAGCGATCATCGAACATTTGGAAACAAACTCAGTTGTTACTTCCCCAGTGCAATGAGCTGGTGCCCCATCTAGATAAAATTATTTTATAAACGTACAAATTTTCTCTCGTTTATTGGTTGTCAATAGGTATACATTTAATTGGATTTTTCTGCATGTTATTGCTATTATTTGGTCACATTGACCAATGTACAATAAATAACTTCATCAAAACTTCATTGAGAATAGTTATTGCCTTCCATTTTGATTGTTTTTCAAATCAAATTTTCGTTAATGAACGCGCAACGTTTTATTGTTGATGGACTTATTGTCAAATTTGCATAATGAAATCTTTCTTGACATTTCATAGCTACCTAATACAAAATATGGCTAAATAATCTTATTTTTATAGAAACTTGCTTTTATTTCGGAAACCTGACTTTTTAGGTATAGGAACATGATATATCATTTGAAAGAGATTTCAATTTTCTTTCGAGATATTCAATAATATACAGTGTATTACATTTGAAAAAATTCACCTTTTACTATTTTTGTATTTATCGTTAATGTCGCAAATTTTGGAGGACCCTGTATAATGAAGAACAAAGTCCTTCAAATATTCCTAATACATCGGAACTTGGTAAACTACACCTAAAATTTCAGCGTTCTATGAATCTGAATACCTTAGTACTGAACATTTAATTGAAGCTATGTTTTACACAAAAAAATAAGGAAACCATTTAATTTCTCGAAAACCTCTGGAGATAGGTATAGGGAAGTATTATAC
>JARQZK010000091.1:250000-335000 GCA_030704885.1 Cynegetis impunctata
TGGTAACCTCATTACTTGAGAACTTCTGAACCTATTTGCCCAATGAGAAAGATTTACGAGAAATTTATAAATTCGGGAGAAACTGAAAGTAGTTTTTTCTATTTGAATACTCTAATTCTTTTTTTAAATCTATATAATCGAAACTAAAATGCTGTTCGTTGGTAACCGCATCATTAGAGAACGGCTAACCGATTTGGCTATTTGCCGGTAAATTTTCTAATTCGATAATACAGAACGCCTTTTCCTAAAATAAAACGAGAATCGTTGGTAACCTCATCACTCGAGATCTTCTGAACCTATTTGGCTGATGAGAAAGTTTTTCGGGAATCTTATAAATTCGGGAAAAACTGAAAGTGCTTTTTTCTATGGACATATTATAACTTTTTTTTTTGAAATGTACGTAAACTTTTTAGGTAAAAAAAAATTGGAAAAGTTTCCCGAGAAATTGCGAAAATTTGGAAAAAACTGAAAGTGCTTTTTTCTATAGGATTTTTGTATGAATTCAATACCATAACTGACGATTCGAACAATGGAAATGCCGGAAAATTCGACCGAGCTGCGAAAATCATAATATTCAGTTGGTCATTCTTTTGTTTAGTTTGTGATGCCACCTAGATAGAAATTAATTAAATGTAATCATTTAAAAATCAAACCTGGAATGAATTGAGAAAATATGAAAAAACGCATTCCAGCCTGAATCAGAATAAAATTACATTTGTTTCCTCTTTTGTGTTGTTTCGCGATCTGTCCAACAGAGGAAGATATTTCATTTTTCCCAAACATCGTTGTAAAATTTTTCATTGCCGTACTTCTGAATGTATTTCTCAAATCGAATATCGATGGTCACAATGTTGATAAATACAATGTTCTTTGAGAAATGCATTTTTTGGAATGAAGTTCCTTACGGTAGGCTTGAAAGAGATAGGGGTTTCGCTGCGGGGCCAAACTGAAAAATATGCGAGACTAAAAGTGTGACGGAAGTAGACTGACGAAAGTAGACTGACGAAAGTCACGCTTTTAGTTTAGTAGCGAATATTTTATACCTTTCTCTTTCTCCCTCTTACTTTCCGTTCTCTCATCCCTTCTCTTTCTGATCCCACTCCGCCACGCCATCGCCAATGCATAGTTTGTACTCATTAATTCATGTACAAGCAACTCGAAAACGCCAGATGTGAAACATCGAAATAATTTTGTATAAGTTATATGCATAGAAGAACAGATTACGATAGGAATCAAATATGGCATAAAGAAAAGATAAAGCTTCACAAATTTGTTCCCTAAAATAATGACTACGTATTGTAGGTTTATATTCAATTATATAGCGTGGCGATACGTTATCCTCTCGTTATATACACTCTTGCGTCTATTCTTTACATGGCGTTGACGACAGAGTACTGAACCCTGATGTGCGGTATTTCTGGGTTCGAATCCCAGAGGTTACTCCTGGCTTTTTAAATTTTTTAATTTACATTCTCGTAAGAGCTCATAGTCCCACATTTCTATATTAATTATTTCAAGTTGGATTAGTATAAGTTATCACTTCTGTCGTGCGCCCCGACACGCACATGTTTCGTTTTGCAAATTGTGGTCCTTTTTCATTATCCGAAGGAACTTCGTTCCTACCTGGTGTCCCATGACACCGTTTCTTTTTTTTCATTTCACATTGTTTAAACATTTTCAATAGCTTTTCATGAATTCAAAAACGGCCACAAATAAATTAACTGAACCTTAGCAGGACAACCTTTGTCAGCTAGTCTTATATTTCAAAATTCGTCTGTGTTTTTTTGCCTCAATTAATCTCTGGAACCACCGAACCAATTTTAACAAACGTAAGCTCATTGGAACCGTTGCGTTGGCAGCTAGGTTTTCTAGTTCGCTAAGCCGTTTTTGGTTTCATTTTTTCATTGTGCTCAATTTTCAAGTAACTAGAGTAGCAACTGCGATGAAAAAACCGAATTTTCTGAGATTCGGCTGCACATTAAACGATAACTTATATAACATAAAATGAACAATGAAAATTCTCCAATAATTCAAAATTCAAGGGAGCTGGTTATATGTATTACGCGATACGCAATCTTCATTCACAATGCAACAGTGTGAATTATAGAAATATCAAGTCACTCCGCCTCAAGATCTGCATACAGCTGTTTCGATCTTATTAGATCTCTTCAGTGCAGCAGACTTGACTTGGAGTGAATAGGCATGACGAAAGATTTTGAAATACTCCTGCTTAATGTGGGTACATATTTACTATTCACGAAAAAACCTTCATTTCGTCAATAAATTTAAGTTTAACGAAGATTAAAGCCATTTTTCTAATATTATTTCAATAGCGCGCGAAAACAGCTCGCATGTGTCATGGCGTCGGTCTGACGTCACGCTTAGGTAAACATATCATTGTGTCTATGCATAGTGAAGAAAGTAAACAAAACATCAAATTAATACGTGTGATAAAAATGAATTCCAAAAATTATGAGTGGTGTGCAGTACCGCAGTGTAAAAACACATCAATAAGAACACTCAACTAAGTATTTTTACATGTTCCAAACAAGAAAATGATAAGAAATAAGTGATTAAAACTCGCACGTCGAAACCCCAACGATATATATATATATATATATATATATATATATATATATATATATATATATATATATATATATATATATATATATATATATGAATCAGAGAAAGATTCCGGGGTTCAATCTGATTTCAAAAGTTTTGTTGGCGCTAAAAAGCACCGTTTGTTTCACGACGTTTCGCCAAAATCTCATTTGGCATTCTCAAGTGCTGCTTTACGTCTGGTGACTCGGCGGCAACTACTGTTCGCCTCTGCTGAGCCCCGGAATCTTTCTCTGATTCATTCCACCATCCGAGAAAACATACGATATAATATATATATATATATATATATATATATATATATATATATATATATATATATATATATATATATATATATATATATATATATATATATATATATATATATATATATATATATATATAATATATATATATATATATATATATATATATATATATATATAAATATATTTGCTCTGGGCAAATCTGGCACTTTACTGTACAAATGTTTCCTTCCCGTTATAGTTGCACACAACTGATTGCATCATCCCCATATGATGGTCTTGAAGACCTAAAATTGAAAATTAATTAGAACAAATACATACATATTGACTTGGTGATTCATCAGATTTTAGGTGTGGAAAAATACTACTAGTACTAGTAGGTGCTTATTAGTTACAAAAATGTAGTTGTTTTATCGGGTCTTAACATGTTATTAACTCGAAAATAGCAACTTACAAGCTGTGAGGGAGCTAACTTCAAAAATAAGCAATGACAAGTTTATTGTAAAAATATCCTATGAAAGTAAAATAAACTCGCATGAGTTCAAAACGGGTTTGATTATATCTAAATTGGATGTACCCAGGGTAAAGATAAATACAATTTACTTACAAAGAAATTCTCACGTTTCTAAACTCTGACTAGCAAAATTCTTCATTTGTTGGGAGAAAATCGCCCAACATTGATACATCAATCCTGGGCAAATTTGAGCTATTTGCCTTAACAAAACTTGGTTCCATTGTTATAGTAGAGTGCAGTCGATAAACCACACGTAAAATAAAAAAATCAATCAAAATGAGTAATCCGTAGTATTCACAAGAACAAAACACAGTGAATGAGAGTATTGACAGCGGAATTTACCTAAGCGTGACGTCATGCGCTGTGATTGGTGTTTCAGTCAGAATGGCCGATTGCAGTATTTTAATGTTTTATTTTATTGAAAATCTTAATGATCTGAATTTTTTAAATGAAACTAAAGCATTGTTTTAAATTTTTTTAATATGAATTTTCCCCTAAAACCATTAAATCGACAATTTTTTGATACTGTCGTTATGCCTATTGTCATATTTCTTATTGTTCCGCCATCAAAATCACGGCTGAACTACTATATGTATTACAACCAATAACGCCCTCCGCCAAAGATATGAGGAACAAACATGCACTCTTTAAATCGAAAATGCAGAATGTTGAGAGAAAAAATACTTCCTGACGTGAAGTGTCTACTCTCCTTCGGAAGATTGATAATTTTGGCTTATCGTTGAAAAAAAAACTGCTTAGTGATCAAACGCGGAGAGGATACCCTCAATGAAAATGGAGACACAACTTGAGAATTATGAATGGTTTTTTCCATCACAAGGATACCCATAGGTTTACATGGCACCAAAAAACAAGACATCTTCGATCAATAATAGACTATGTCATCAATCGACATCAAAATGAATTTTTATGCCAAGATGTAAGAGTTATGAGAGGCAGTGATTGGTAGTGATCATTTTTTGGTAAGAGCAAGAATTAAAGTTCCTTTTAAACAGGCAGACGGGTAACATCAGCCTCATCCACTAAATGCAGAAAAAGTAGAAATTGTTAGATATAAAACCAAGCTACTTAACGAAAATAGTATTAGACGACTTTATGAAGTACGATTAGATCATAATCTTGATGAAAATATACTAAATTCGTCCACTGAAGAATTATATAGTCATTGGATTATCGCTCTAAAAACTGCAGCAAAAGAAGCCTTAGGAGAAACCGAAAAATGCAAGAATCATTTATCTGATGATTGGAATATGGAACTAGAGGAACAAAAAATAAAAAAACAAAGGCTATACCAAAAATGGTTAAATACAAAATCTGAAGAGGACAAAAGGGAATACAGATGGGAATTAGCAACCTTTAAACCAATGCTGAGACAAGAAAAAAATAAGAACTGGGAAAACAAATGTAGTGAAATAAATTCTCTTATCGGAGGCACAAGATCCGCAGAAGCCTGGAAAATCATGAACACCCTAAAATCAAACAATGAGAATAACGTAAGCCAACCTATAATTAACATACAAACATGACGGAACCACTATGAAAAGGAGTTGAAAGAGCACTATTCCCAAGGCAGTACCAAGTACAAGGAACCTTCATTGAGGTAACAGTTCCAATGATAAATAAAGCTCTAAGAACAATGAAGAACAAAAGAGCGAGTGGTCCAGAGGGAATACCTGCGGAGCTCCTTAAGAATGGTTCCTCGCGGCTCGAACTAATGCTGTCAAATTTTATGACTGGATATATTAACGGTGAACAGATACCAGAATCATGGAAAACTGGATGAATTAAGCTAATCCATAAGAATGGACGGAAAGACCACTGAAAACTAACGATGTATTTATGCGACCAGTTCTCTTAGCAAGCTCTATGGAAAAATAATAAAGTATGTAGTAGAAGAAGAGTATGGGCCATCTGAAATGTTCCAGATTAATCTATCAAATACTTACAACATAAATACTAGAGTTCTCAAATTCATAACAAAAAAGTTCACCTAAAGTTTCTCTATTATAAGATTTTCAAATTAGACCGCTCTGAGGTTAATTGAAGTACCTACTTTGAATTCATCAACTCATCTAGATTCTTCAAGCTAATTAGTGGTAGATCTACCTTTCATATTGTAGTTTAAGAACAGGGATTCGATTCTCGCTAAATTATCGATTCAGGCCGGGAAAGCGCCAATCGGAAAGGTCATATTGCATAAAGGAGCTCGTTTCCATTGCAATTGTGCTAATTGTTGGAATGGAATGGATCAATGCTTAAAGAGCTCCCCTGATGCCGCAATCCCGGTCTGTCTACAGTCCCCAATTTTCCCGAACGTTACACTGGGACGTACTCAAGAAGTTTGTCGTCCTATTCATATTCCAGATTCAAAGGATAACTAATTACGGCTATTATTATTGCTCCTGGGACCATCGGAATGAATATATAATATGGATATGTGGAGAACTTCTGGGTCAATTGACGAGGGACTTCAACTTTATGCGTATTTGAGCTCTCTCACTTGGGGAAATCAAATGGTAATACAATATATGAAATAGTCAACCATAGTTATTTAGTTATTATAAAGTATACTTGTTCAATTAAATACATATATACAAAATAAAATCATGAAAAATATACAAGTTGGCCATGGCCAATTCAATATACTACATAAATTGAACAAGAAAAATTCTTCATTAATTTAAAAAACTTTTCAACGGAGCTGGGTATAGGTACGTATTCCGCAACGAGAATTCTACATTCACAATCCAATACTGAATTATAGAAATCCTCCAACTTAAAATCGGCATACAGCTGTTTCGATCTTAATAGAACAGTTGCAGTGTAGACATTTCATGTCAGGAAGGTATGTATTTTTTCGATGGTATTCTGCGTTTTCGATCTAAACAGTGAATTGTTGGTTTCCAATATCCTTGGTAGATGGCGCTCTGAGTTATTATCCAGATAGTAGTCCGGCCACGATTTGTATTACGGAACAATTAGAAATTTGTTAATTCACTCCGAGTCAAATAAGCTTCACTTATGAGATCTTATAAGATCGAAACAGCTGTATGCAGATTTTGAGTAGGGGTGACTTGACGATTTCTATAAATAACTGTTGTATTGTGAATGTAGAATTCTGGTAAGGTAATACATATAACCAGCTCCCTTGAAAAGTTGTTTGATAATTTTTCAAATTATTGAAGAATTTTCCTTGTTCGTTCTAGGAAATACATATATAGACTGAAAGTTACTTTAACGATATCATTAAAAATATATATAATATGTTGAGTATATAGGAATATGTATATATATATATATATATATATATATATATATATATATATATATATATATATATATATATATATATATATATATATATATTTGAATTGTTGTTGCCTGTGAACTATTTTTAACTTTTTGATAATTATTAGCAATAACAGGCTCGATTTTATTAAAAATTGAAGTTTCGACATAACATTCGTGGCTTTTTCAAAACTTTTGAAATATTGAAACTTCTTTGACATTTATTGATTTGAAAAAATTTTTGAATAGTTAAAAAAGACTACTATGTTTCATCAAAAATTTTTCGGCTGTAGCCGTTCTTTGTTATTTATTACGTGCTATTCAGTCCAATATTAACATTCAAATCTGTTATTATTAGATGGTAACGGAAACCACAGAAACCTTTAATATCAACAGACCTGACTGTTGATATTGGACTGAATAGCACGTAATTAGTAACTGAAGACGGCCACAGCCGTAAAATAATTTTTGAAAAAAAGATAAATGATACCCTATTCTTGACTTTTCAACCTATTTCGAACATTACGTGTGTAAAGGTTTCTGTGGTATCCCTTACCATCTAATAATGACAGATTTGAATGTTAATATTGGACTGAATAGCACGTAATAAATAACCAAGAACGGCCACAGCCGAAAAAATTTTGATGAAACATAGTAGTCTTTTTTAACTATTCGAATTTTTTATCCATTTATTTATTCAGCGTATGGCTTACATCACAGTTTATATAATGATAAAACAATAGGGTAGATATAAATGTATAAAATTGTGTATGAGGACATTACTTAACAATTAACTTAAACTAAAATATGTAGGCTGGACCAGTTCACAAGCAGATGTCCAGTCTTGATACATAATCAATTGCGTCCTGTGTCGCCATCAGGAAATCTTCTAGGTTGCCTGTATATGCTCTTATTGGGCAGTCTTGCACTGTGTGTCTGATGGTCTGCCTGTCGGTTCCACCATCGCATGCAGCTGAAGGAAGTTTGCCCCATCTATGTAAGGAGTCAGCGCATCTTCCGCTGTCTGTTCTAATACGGTTAAGAGATTTACAGGTTCTACGAGGGAGATCGAATCCTGTAGGTTTGTTGGTGATGCACGGCATACCGTGATACATTGGACCCACTTCACGTGCCCATCTCTCTCTCCATCGCTCATTTATGTCAAAGTTGTTTTAATCCATAAGTCGGTACTATATAAAAATCGCTATTCCCTCAAGTCGCTCACTAATAAATTGCGTAATTCAGTTTACATAACTTCACTTCTAAATTTAAATTGTGATTTATAGCTGAAGGGAAAGACTTTACAGAATGTACGCAATCATCTAATGGCTGAAACGGTGTTAATCCCTCCATGTTTCATGAGATATATTTCTCTTTTCTTTATATTCTCAAAACGTTGACATCACTAGAGCATAGCTGAAATAAATTTTTGTTGCCAACGGGTTATTTAGTCTAGTCAACAATTTCATTTTTGTTCAACTTTTTTCATCAGTCTCGGAAAAATATGAACAAGGTGTCATTCGATTTGGAATAGCATGTAATTATTTTTTTGAAGAAAATAAAGTTGCGCTCTCAGAAATTGTGAAAGTTAACAATAATTTACTGAAAGAGAATAAAAGAGGTTTGGTTTTTTGCAAATATCTCGAAAGCTGATTGTGGTTTTTTTATAATTAAAAAAAAAATCAAAAATGAGGGGGAAATTTCCTAGGAGAAAGTACCAATTTTCGGAACTGTAGGATCAATATTTATAATTTTCTTAGAGGGGTAAAAATACGGCCGAAAACGGGTAATCTGGCTCGAGCAAGTCACGCCCATTTAGTACACTCTAACAATAAACATTATTTGTACATATTGAATACGGAAATTAAGAAATGAAAAAATGCAAGCTCTTACTGGATAGTTGAATGAACAATAATTCGCTGGCAAAAAAATTTTATCGCAATTTTTCAATTAGTTATGCAATAGTTACTCAAAAATTTTTTGCTACATGAACATGAACATTGCAAGTGTGATAAATGTTAAACTAAAGATCTGAATTTTTTTTCTTTCTTGGAGCTGGTTTTGAAAGGCTTAAAAAAAAAGTTCGTCGCACTCAATACGTACTGCAGGTAGGTCCAACCAGCATGATTTCTTTATGCTCTGAGAGAAAAATGCGATATCAATAACGGAACTTTTCTGCTCACGTGTTTTTCACTATTATGTCTTCCTTGTCTACTACTTCACTGTACACTTTCATTTTACTAAGCATCATTTGCAGGTCTCATTTCATTGCTGACTGTTTTTAGTTCTCTGTTTTTTATTGGTATTCATCAAGTTTAAATACCATTATTTTATCAAAAATATACTGATCAAATTTGACATTTTGTAATTAAAAATTAATTTCTCCGCGATCATCACAGAATTCGTCAATTCTGATATCAAATTTGATTACAGAATGCTGGAATTCTCTCTCTTGAGATTGAAGAAATATTCTGCAACACCTCTGCCCCCATGCAATTTGAATGTATTTGCTTTCTCTCCCTTGTGATAGAATAATATTCTCACACTGGCTAGCAATAATGACATTAGCCTTGACGCAGTTGATTGTCATCATAGTGGCAAATTTGAGTAAGTGTCAAAATTATTGCTGTCACGTTTTCATTCGAAAATATAATAAGTATTATGAATTTATGCAGTGATTCAGAATCAGAGTGTGAAAATACACCACTACACTGGTCATTGTTATCGAAGGACGTCGGCTACTGTGTTAGTGGACACAGGAGCAGATATGGAAACACTAAAAAGGCATGGGGGGTGGAAGTCTTCTCAAGTGCCAGAAGGATACATAGAAAATTCGGTGCAAAATCGAATAAATAAAGCAAATAAGTTAGTCTCATCAATTACTCGATCTAATACACCGCTAATCATGCCTTCCACTTCAAATTATGTGACTGTTAGTTCATCTTCTAAAAACCACGCAATTGTTGAAAATTCTTCCAATAATGCACCAGTTTTTCATTTCGAGAACTGTACAAATATAACAATTAATACAAAATAGAATGTTTCTTGAATTATTGAGTGTTTACCTAATATAATTGTGATTGAGTTCTGTAATATAAATTATCTTTTGTTCGTTTTCATATGAAAATATATATTTAAAATTTTCGATCGTGGAGAAAGTATAGTCTGCTACTCGGTTAGAATGAAAATTCGTGATGCTCGTGGTTCCTCACGCTCGCCTTCGGCTCGCGCTCGGAACTTTTCCACTCGCATCGAATTTTCATTCTAACCTTGTTACAGAATATACTATTCTATGTGCAGCCCAATTCCTGCAGTACCTACTTCTGCTAAATAATTAGAACAATGGTTTATAAAAACAATTTACACATTTATTGAATAAAATATGCATGGCGCAAGTTTCGGTGAAACTTCACTAATTATTTGTAACCATCCTTCTATTTACCCTTTCCAGCTTATCATCTATTTATCTAGAAAATAACACATTCAATTTTGATTTGAAGATATCAAATGCTGAAAGTAAGGGAATTAAACTTAATTTTCTAGAATCATTACAGTTGAATGAATACAAACGTTCAGGGCTCCTATTGAATAGCAAAATTGATGATACTACAAGCTCCCTTCTGAATCTTTTCAAAATTACCGAACTACCTGACTAGAAGTTCAGAATGGGTTTTTCCTTTTCCACTAATTAGTTGTAACCATACTTCTATTTACCCCTTCTATACAATTTGTCTTCCATTTATTTCTTGTATTCGATATAACGAAGAAATATATTCAGTTTGCATTTCGCATCTGAACAAGGTGAAGTTTGAGGCCTCGGTAGCCCAGCAGTAAGGTATTGCTTGTAAACTGAGGATTGTGGGTTTGAGCCCCACCTTGGGTGTTATGTGGGTAGTTCTACAAACTAAGGAAGAATTCGAGTCTGATTTCGGCCCGACATTTTTTATACCTTTTGGTGGCGGAATTCAGTCTAATAACTAGAGTACAGTGTCTTTTAGCTTTTCCTAAAGGGAACAGTCAAAACATTCAATATTTTTTGATTTATGGCCATTTAAAAAAAATCGAGCCACAGGAAACTGAGAGTGTCACCAGGAAACTGAGGAAAACAACAAAAATCAATCGATATCAATCATTTATTTCACAAGTTTTTAAAATTTACCTCTCAACATTAATTTGTAATAATAAAAAAAGTAGTTTTAAATTTGGCTTCGATACTAATTATATACCTGAAAAAGCCTTCAACAGGAACATTAATCATCAAATGATTTTTGAACATAAAAATAATAATAATCTCTCTCTCAATAATAAAATATCTCTCAAAGGTAACAACATGAAATTTTCGTAACATATTTTGACTAAACGACACGTAAATCTAGTATTTTGCTTAAATCTAGTAACAAAAATAATAATTTTGACAGTCTCGTTCCAATTCTTTTAAACTATTTTTTGTAATCACAAACAGCCAGGGTATGTAAATAATGTAGATTCACCTTTAATACATCCATCTTGTGCCCAATGATTACCTACATATTAGACACTGTACCCAGTCATTTCCTGTCGTATCTTCACTATAGAGAACACCACATATAGGCACTCGCAGTCACAAAACTCCTATTTACTCGTCTGCACTTTTTTTGATTAATTTATTTTAATCTGTTTGTTTTCTAGAATTAATTTTTTTCTTCTTGAGTCTTGTTTTTTTTATTTAGTCGCTTTTTTAACTTTGTCTTTCCTTGATTTTTCCTTTTTTGGTTGTTCGGTGACAGTATCAACTTTTGTTTCTTGGGTTTTAACTTTTCTTTGATTTCTTTTTTCTGAGAAGAGGGTACTCGGGTCAATTTGCAAATCAGGCATGGTGGCTAAAACTTCTGGATTTTCAAAATTTAAACTAAGATCGCTTGCAACGCTCATATCATCTGGCTGATCTTTTGATTCCGTCTCACTTTCGTAGACGTCTTTAAATCTTTGCCATGATCCTGCAGAGTATTCTAGTAAACCCATTCGGTAATGTTTACACATAATACCCTCATCACAAAATAGCTGTGGGATTTCATTTGTAGCTTTCGTGCCATGAAAGCACTGCCCTGGACTTTGAGTGTCCCCTTAAAAGGTATTAAATTCTGTTGATCGCTAGAAATCAGTTTTTCCATATCTTAAATTTCACGAGTCTTCAGATTAGACATATTATCTGATATTTGCTTTTCCAACACATCACCAAATGAAGCCTTTTTGACTACGTCTACCCGTGTCGTTGTATCTTCGGCAAGTTTGGTCATTGCGGTACTAGGCGTAAGCTCCAGTTATTTCTTTTGTTTTTTCAATCTCTGGCATCTCTTTTATATCTGCTGAGTTTTTGTTTCAATTTTACTATTCACGCATTCTTTTGTTTTATCTCCTGGTTTCTCTTATGATGCTACTTCTGTGACCGTTCTCGTGCTGATTTCAATGTTGGATTTGACTTTGAGTATTCCCTCCAACTTTTCGAGCTTGCCTTTTAGTTTTTTTTTGGCCAATTCTCGCAGCATTTTATATTTTTGCTTCCTTTTTTCTTTTTTGGTCTGTTTCTTTCTTGGCGCCATTTTTCCTGTGTAACAAAATATAATATTCAAATATAATTTTTGTAAGATCGATTAAATGTTTGTTTATTTCATAGATACTATTAATCCGAAGTTTCGAAACAATTATAAGAATATTTTTACTTGGACCACCACCAAAACTAAATAACTGTATATAAACAAATAACGAGAGTAAGTCCAATTTATTTATTAAATTATTTATTTGTAGTTTAATGTTTATGTTTAAAAAATACTGCAAATCATTGCAGAGAAACAATATTTTTAATATGATCTGCTCAGGATCCTGGATGGTTCTCAGTATCCTGGGTACTAATTGGACAGGATCCTGAGGCCAGGTTCCTGATAATCTCTGTCTGAAAATAAAATAAACACACCAATTTATAACTTCCAACAAAAATTAACCTAAACTAGGCCTATGCGCTAGCATCTTACATATCAATAGGCTAAAATTAGTCATATTCATTATTTATTTCGTAAATAAAAATCTTACCAGGATTCTGTGAACTCCACTGATTACGACAATATTTCACACGCCGCACACACTGGGCTCACTAAACAACGTGCTAGGTCAGAATAGAAAGATCACATTCTTTGTCGCTTTCGTAGGCACTATCGACTCAGCGGAACGGTAAAGACGTACGGAAAATATATAGTGATATATTAGCTAATTCAACATCGAACAGGATACTGATATAAAATCCTAGGGACAAAATGTAAACAAGATTTATTCAATATTTTTTAGGAAATACTATAGTTATTGTTCTATTTAGCCAGGAAAAATAGTAAACTTAATAATTCGGGTTTCTTTTAAGACCCTAATGTTGAAGTAAATGTATCATGACGCACTTTGTACTAAAATTTGTGCGAGGGACACTGCAGGATCCTGAGAATTCGGCACTTTGAACAGTAATTTTGCTCAGAAAAGAATTGTGAATCTTAATTATTTTTAGTGACCATCTAGAAACAATTGTAATTAATAGTATTCCATCCAAAATAAATTGTTATTAACAATTTTTTTATGACATTTTGGCTGAGACGCCAAAAATTCCTTAGTTTGTAGAACTACCCATGTATGTCCCATGAAATTTAGGTTCTAGAAATGATAAACTGTTGGGTAATGACTTAGATTCAAGCCCATTGGCCGTTTGTAACCGGGGTTAAACTGTAGGTCCCTCCTTGAGATAATAAAACAAGGTAAAGTTTCACCGAAACGTGCGTACCATTATTTTAATACAATTATTAATTTACATCATGTATCGGCCCCCAATTAATCCAAAATTCAAAAAATTATATAATATAAGCTGATTCACAAAGCAAATTTGATTCCGAAGTGCAATTGCAAATTTTATAGCGAAACTCAATTTAATATTAATGAACAAAACCGAGGGAGGCAATCTGAATTCTAAAACGAGTATTCGAAAAAGCAACTCAATATCAAGCGTTGAAGGTCTATGTTTCGCAGAATTCTCTGGGAAAGTGGCAAAGAAACATAATTACTTTCGCAGAATCAAACTTTCGATGCGCCTTATAAGTTTTGCGGGAGCGGAGAATTTTCAATTCAGAAATGCCTACGGCAAGCCCGCTCTGACTTTCACATATTCAAAATTGGAAAATTTCGGATACCTATATTGAATTATGAGAACCAAAACGTGTTACACAGAATCAGCCACGTTAAGATTTCAATTTATGATATTTTCGTTGAAAACAATTTTTATTTCATATTATTTCATGTATTCGCGCTTTCAGATCATATTTAAGGAAATTTGTCATTCAGTGTAATTTGTTATAACAAGGAAAAAGTTCCCTATGAAAACAAAAGACTAGAGGTGTCGTGAGACACCTAGTCCGAACTTAATGAATTACTGAAATGAATTAACAGCGTTTGAAAGTAATTTAATGACAGTAAAATAAAATGGAAGAATGATAATGAATTTTTTTTCTAAATTGTTCGCTTTCATGTCAAAATTAGCATTTTATCAATAATAATCAGTTAATTTAATCTTAGTAATAATTGTTAACTGAAGTTGGATACATATGTTTTACGATTCAATTTTAAGTTCATAATGCCCGTTTGCACCGCATTTTTTAAGTTTAACTTAAAGTTAAGTAGAACTTAAGACTCTCATTTCGTTTGCACCAGCGGTTAATCTATGCTTAACATAGCAAAGCAATTCTTAACTTTAAGTCCCTCTCGGTCGGGTACTTAAGTTGTTCTTGGCGATAAATCGAGAATATAACATTGAAATAACCTCCATTATTTTGTTTGTGTGCGATTAGTAATATTTTGTTGAGTGGTATATACCATTATATCAGTGATTGGTTAATAATGGATTTGAGAATAAACGATATTTTTGAGGACGATTTAGATATTTTAGATATAATTGACCATGGATTTCCTAGATTAAGATATACACGGTCAGATTATTTTCACGAAATGGACGAATTTAATTTTTATGAACGATCTAGGTTAACGAAACAAACAACTTTACAAGTATTAATTCAAATTGAAGAACGTTTGGAATTTGATAATGATGTGTAAGTTGATGTGAATTTTTGTTAAATATAGAAAAAGTGTGGTTACATTATTTTTAGAAACAATAGTGTGTCTCCTATGAATCAACTACTAGTGACACTACGGTTTTATGCTTCATCTGGTCATCTCGTATCTATTGCTGACTTTGGAGGGATGCACACATCAACAGTTTCAAGGATCATTGTCAGAGTATCTGCTGCGCTGGCAGAATTAAGCCCTCAACACATAAAAATGCCCGAAACCCTTGAAGAGATACAGCAAGTACAAAACGATTTTTTTGCTGTTGCTTCATTCCCTAGAGTTATAGGAGCCATCGATTGTACACATATTAAAATACAATCGCCTGGTGGAGACGATGCTGAAGTTTTCAGGAACCGTAAAGGCTACTTTTCCTTGAATGTTCAAGTCATATCAGATGCGAAGCTGCACATTTTAGATCTTGTGGCCAGATGGCCTGGTTCAGCTCATGATGCTACAATTTTTAATAGTAGCAGAATAAGAGCTCGAATAGAGAATGGTGAATTTCAAAATTCATTTTTATTAGGTATAATATTTTACAATTACAATTAATTACAAAAAATACAAGTATAATTTTTTTAGGTGATAGTGGCTACCCACAAAGACATTATCTCTTAACTCCATTACCCAATACTGTTACAAGAGCTGAAAATTTATATAACGAAGCCCATATAAGAACTCGAAATACTGTTGAACGTCTATTTGGTAATTGGAAACGGAGATTTCCTGTATTGGCATATGGAATGCGTCTGAAAATGAGTACCATCATGTCAGTAATATGTGCAACAGGTGTTCTTCAAAATATACAACCTCCCTTACCAGATGACATAAATGTAAATGAGATTGAAGCTTTAATTGGGCAGGGAAATATTATGGTGGCTCGAAATGAAAATGATAATAATGCATTAGATAGAGATGTTTTAATAAATGAATATTTTAATAATTTATAGATTAAATATATGCATATGAATAGTGAAATTTGTTATTTTCTTAACAAAAAACATTATATTCCTCTATTTGGATGTCCCTAATTGTACTTTCAATAATTTCACTTACTAACCATTTATCAATTTTCTTTGATTGTGTCCTCAATTTAATCTATTGATTCCAATCTGATATTAAAAAATTTCTATTTCAACTTTGGTGCCTCCTTAAAAAATCTTGCTTCATAATAGCAATTGTCTTAGCATAGGTAAGTTTATGTATAGTATACTATTATTTCCATTCATTACATGTATTTTAATCACACATTTTACATTGATTAAAACAATTGGTTATTGATTTATTTACTAATTACATAATATATACAGAATCATTTAATACTATAACTAAAGTATAAACAAACAACTAAAATTATTCACTATTTAATAAATAATTTTATTCTTGCTCTCTACGCATTTTTTTTCAAAGTCTCTTTTTTTATTTCAATGTCTAATTGTAATAACTGTCGTAATAAATCTTGTTGCTCCTTCTGCCACTCTAATTGGTTTTTCCAATGCTGCATTTCCATCTCTGCAATTGCAGTACGACGTGCAAGGAGGACATCATACTTCTCTGCAACAACAGAAGACGTCAAGGAGCGGACAACTGTAGGTCGTCTTCTACTTGAGGACAGCTTCTAAAAATTTTATAATTGAAATATATTTTTTATATGCAAAAAAACAACTACCTGAGAAGTTGGAGTCTCCGAATTTTGAAGGCCTTTGCTCAAAGGCTTTGCTAAGCGGCTAGTTATAGGGTGGCTCCAATTCATGTCTTTGTCCTGTTCCTAAGAATTAAATAAATTATTAGTATCAATTTATTCCTATAAAAATCTATGTGGCTATAACATACACAATGATTCTCGGAAAATCAGTCATGGTCGTTTAATTTTTGTCTTTTGACTGTACTCAACCCACTTGGCCCTGGTTGCTCCTGTTAATAAAAAGTATTTTTAAATAATTAATATACATTATTGTAATAGCTACATTACTGTGATTGTATTTCAATTGAACATTTTTGAAAAATTATACAAAAAGGAGTTACATCAAAAATTTGAACAAATATACTCACACTATCATGTAATGTAACAACTTCATTTTCATCCTCAATCACCTGTAAAAAACAAAAAATTGTTTATTATGTAAAATACTATATAGTAGTTACTCACAGTGATTTCAACATTATCAATGTTTACCTGCTGCCTGTCTGAATCATATGGATTTTCCATTCCATACACTGTTTTCTCATTCATAATCGACAGGAGCAGATCTTTATCAGGGCAATCGACAATTTTTGGTATTCCTCCGCCTGCAAAATATTGTTGTACTATCATTTTTATACAATACAAGTTATAATTCAAATTATGCAAATGTTTCAAATGTACCTTTTAAAAAATTTTCTTTTCTTTCCTCTGCTACAGCCTTTCGGACTACAATTTTTTTGTTATTATACAATTTTTGTAATGACTGTACGTTCCTGTGTCTACTTTCCGGGCATGCAGAATTAAATTCGCTGGTAACTCTATTCCAGCAAGCATTTTTTTCCTCATTGGAACAAGAGTCCGTCTTCTTGTTCTCAAGAACATGCTTATATTTCTCCACCAAACTAAAAACAAGTTGCTTCTCTGTGGCAGAGAAATTCGCAGTTCTGGTTTTCTTGGTAATCTATAATTAATAAAATAGTATGTATAACCTAGATAATGCATAAGAATACTATTTTACACGTTTCAATGTAATACGTACCTGCGTATCCATTAAGCTGATAGATAGATTGCTCGGGAAGATATTAATACAATATAATATATAATCGTTTGAAACAAAAATAAAACAACACAAACCAAAGAGAATATACAAACCAATCAAACAACGAAAGTATGCAGATGCAGATAAGAGGAAAAGCAGCGAGATGACAATCAGCCGTGCCAAAAGTCTACGTGACCAGTAAGTGACAGTAAAAGTTCCTAAAAATTTGCAACGTTGCCGAGTCTGCCTGATCTTAAGATGTTCTTTGTAAAGCATTGTCTTAAATCGTGTGGTGCAAGACACGTAATACTTAAGCAATTCTTATTTTTAAGAACTTCTTAGTAAAGTATTACTTAAATCTAAATCGGTGCAAATGGGCATAAGTGTCACAAAAAACTGCATCGCTACTAGTATCATATCTTGTTATTCATCCAAAAGAAATTCAAACAATGGCTCTGACATTTTATCTGAAATTTTGAAGTTGCATCGCCACATTTTTATATGGACATACCTTAAAAATGTAAAAAAATCTGTTTTTCTTAATAATTCATTCCAATCCCTAATTATCATTACACGAATAGATAACAGATTCTTTATAAAATTATAACTAATTCTCCACTTCGAAATCGTTCGTAATCTATAGAATATCTTACAATTCACAAACGCTGGTACTCATCTGTTTCCATCATCACTATGCTCAACTTCTACTGAATCACGTTCACAATTAATACTTTATTAATAGAATAACAATTATTTACCAATGTTTAGGAGTAATTAAATTAATAAGATCATTATATGCTCCCTGGATTGCTTCAAAATTCACTTTCAACAATACCCATTTTGTACCAAAAGAACAATAACTCAAAAACCGGAATCAATCGTTATTTTTTTTAACTAACGACCATAAGTGAAACGGAGAAAGAGAAGAGAGGTTTCGTAGGAAAACTTTTCCCTATATGTAATGTATTGAATATGTAATGTACAGAATGAAATAAAATGACAATGTTTGAGAGTATATAAATCGAAAAAAAAGAAATATTTATACAATATATTACTTCGACAGCAAATGGAGAATATTCAACAGTGATCTTTTCAGGATAGCATAGTTTATTCAGAATTTAGTAGAACCATAAATAAATGAATAAATATATATATATATATATATATATATATATATATATATATATATATATCAGTTCAGTGTATTCATTCCGACCAAGAAGAGCTACCTGAAGATGGCAAATGTGATTTTGCCGAAACGTCGAGCAGACTTCAACGAAGACGAAGCCCATACGCGGATACAAACCCGGGAAACCAGACAACCATATATATATATATATATATATATATATATATATATATATATATATATATATATATATATATATATATATATATATATATATATATATATATATATATATATATATATATATATATATATATATATATATATATATATATATATATTCTTCTTCTTCCGGTGCCGTACCCGGTTTCGGGCGTAAGTGACCTCTCTACAACTATTCGTGTTGTGCGTGATACACGAATAGTTTTTGAACATGCGTATAATTTAAGAACTCAAAAGTCTAAGAAATCCACCCTTTAGCGAGATTGCCTACTAATCAATTTACATTGCCTCGATTTCTTGAAATTTGCATGAATCATTTGAGTACATTCGACAATTCAAAATAATTTGAAAAGTATCAGAAATATCTGGGAAAATCTATCGTGTTCACAAAAAGCGCCTTTCAGACTTCAAATATCAATCTACGTAATTGATTTGTGGAAGAATTGAACTTAGTGAGATGGAAATCATCATTTCATTCGCTAAAAATTACAAAGAATGAATTTAATTATGCAAATAGTCTTTAACTCTAAAATTTTCGTAATATAAAGACTGGAAGGAAACAATTATTGTAAAGCTTCAGTCTGAGTGTTGTATCTGGAGTGTAATGTGCTATATGGAATTTCTTTCCAAAATTTTCCCAGGTAATTAAGAAGTTATAAATTGAATGCCGAAGTCTATCTACTTCGATACAATCAAGAGCTAATTCTAGTAAAGTTTATAAAATTTCGTGAAAGAATCAGACCATAAGTCTTCTCAAAACTTAAGGTTCAGAAGTATAAAGCAGTGTACGTGTCGATGTTATTAGATCCTCTAATTGTTGATCACTTCAGATGGAGTTTTCCGTCCAATATCTTCTTGTTTTCTACTCGAACCGATTATTTACTATTGAGATTCATATAGCTAGCTACCTGGAGTAACCGAAATGAGTTTGAGGTCAAGTTGTTTATGACTTTTAGTGACATCACAAGTATTTGTTACTGAATGCTTAGAACATGCATTCAATCAATCATAAAAGTAGGTACAAGGTGGCGCAAAATAAAGTCCCCTATGAGAAGTAGCTATAACTTTGTTATTAGTTGACATATGTCAAATATTCTTTGTCAGTTGAAAAGTATACACTTGGGAAATTCATTATGAATCGGTATACGCCTCAAGAACGCGCAAAAATTGTAAAAATTTTTTACACAAACAATTCGTCAATTATCTTATCTCAACGAGAATATCGTAGAAAGTATGGTAGACTCCATCGGCGAAGACATTTCGGCGGTTAGCTACACAACTGAGCAAACTGGAACTACGGCTGATAGACCACATGTTGGCAGACCTCGGACAATTCGTTCAAGGGAGAACATAGACCGTGTACGTGAGGATGTGGTGGAAAAGCCAAGAACCTCAACAAGAAAACGATCCACGCAATTAGCCATTTCCCGACGCTCATTGCAGCGAATTTTAGTGAAAGACTTGCGCTTATTTCCATACAAAATACAGGTAACTCAAAAACTTCTGCCTGCAGACTTTGAAAAGCGAATACAGTACAGTAATTCCATCGTGAACCTTGAAAATCAAATTGAAAATTTTTCCAAAAAAATCATAATGAGCGACGAAGCTCATTTCTGTCTGAATGGAGCTGTGAATAAACAAAACTACCGTTTCTGGGGTAGTGAGAAGCCACGAATTATTCACCAGCAACCGCTACATGAGCCAAAAGTTACTGTATGGTGTGGGGTTACTGCTGAAAAAATAATCGGGCCTTATTTTTTTGAGGACGAGAGAGGAATAACCACTACCTACCATAAACGGAGAGCGCTATAGAACAATGTTGCAACATTTTTTGGCTGCAGAAATGCAAGAGCTTTAGCAGGAGGATATGTGGTATCAACAGGATGGTGCCACAGCGCACACTGCCCGTGGAACAATAGCCATTTTGAGTAGAATGTTTCCTGGGCGTATTTCTCCAAAAAATGGCGTTGTGGTGTATCCGCCAAGATCACCTGATTTAACGGTGCCCAACTTCTTTTTATATATCTCAAAGATCGGGTTTTTGTGAATAATCCCAAAAATCTAGAAGAATTAAAAGCCAACATACGGGAAGAAATCACCAACATACCACCGGAAACGTTGGAGAACGTAATGAAACATGCTCTAAAAAGAGCCCACTCTTGCATTGCTGCTAGGGGTAGTCATTTGGTTGATACCATTTTTAGTGTGTAGCATAACAGTATTTCAAAGTTCAAATAAATATTTATGGTTCACAAAATGAGTGTTTTTTAATTAACCTTACTGTTTTACAAAAAACAAATCAGGGACTTGATTTTACGCCACCTTGTATATTGAAAAACATATTTGGGGGTACATGTTTTTTTTAGCTAAATATTCTCTATGGGCAGTTATAAGTTTGTGAAACCTTCTTCAGCCCTTTATTTAATGTTGAATATGAATTTACTTTCCTATCGTTTTACATAAATATAAAAATTCCTAATTTCCTGGCAGGGAATGCGGCATGGACCGACTTTCTAATTGCGTCTATTCGGTCTTATGTTGGTCTAATAGGGGTTAGCGCACAACATTAGGAGCATGGAAAACAACATTAGAACATGCATAACATTTAAGAGCATGAAAGCAGGAAAAGCATCATTTTAGTGAAATGGAAGAAATTGCTCTAGATTCAATTCACGTTGTCTCGATTTCATGAAATTTGCATGAATCATTTGAGTACATTCGACAATTCAAAATAATTTGAAAGGTATCAGAAATATCTGGGAAAATCTCTCGTATTCACAAAAAGCACCCTTCAGACTTCAAATATTAATCTGCGTAATTGATTTGTGAAAGAATTGAACTTAGTGAGATGGAAATCATCATTTCATTCGCTAAAAATTACAAAGAATGAATTTAATTATGCGTATAGTCTATTGAACTCTAAAATTTTCGTGAAATAAGGACTGGAAGGAAACAATTATTGTAAAGCTTCAGTCTGAGTGTTCTGAAGCGAATATAATAGAAGGATTAGAGTTGGAACAGGATGTGACGCCAGGAGCGTACTTTGAGTATTATATAGTGAAATTTTTCTAGTGTTTATTAATATATCGGTAATCTCTTGGTGAAACATGATTTAATACTCGATCAATCTTGAAGAAAACACTTAAAAGAGTTTCAAAATATATTGAAATGTATTAAAATTTACTTAACGACGTTTCAGGTTTAGAGAACATTATCAAACGTATTTCAGAAACTAATAACAATCGGTGTGGTATTTACAGCTAATTGCATTACAGGAGGAAAACTGAAGCAGCAATTATTAAAATAACTGAGATTGAATTCTCGCACATCACTTGGTGAAACATCATAAAGAATAAAGTATAAACTTTGAAATAAAAACACTTGGCTTATTTTTCACAATATAAAAAATATTTAGATACTGTATTTAGCAGTAATTGTACTATTATGGGCGGAACTTATTTCGAGAATTTCAAGCAGGTCAAGGCGTTTACCCTTGTTACCTGAATGTAACAATTTGGTTTTGTTGAAATCCAGGAAGTGATTGAATTTTATACAATGTTCAGAGAAGCCAGTGGTATTTTTGTTTTATAAAATTGACTTTTTATGTTCTTCAACACGAATATTCATATTCCTTCCTGTCTGTCCAATATAGAAAGCAGGACATTCGTCGCAAAATATTTTGTAAATACCACTGTTTTCTCCGATGTTAGATTTTTCTTTATTATTGACCAAGAATGACTTCAAGTTTCTTTTATTTGTACAAATTGTTTTAACGTTATTTTTCGATAGTCTGTTACAAATTTTGCTACTCAAATTAGGCATATAATTTATTGGGAAGTATTTGTGTAAACTATTAATGAACAACAAAACCAAATTGTTACATTCAGGTAACAAGGGTAAACGCCTTGACCTGCTTGAAATTCTCGAATTAAGTTCCGCCCATAATAGTCAATTACCACTTGTAAACGAACAAATTGATTTTCAGCTATCACCTTTGCTTTTGTCTGTTTTATAAATTACGATGCAATACTCTCCTGTAGTCAGTCTTGATAATGAGTTCATAACTCGAAACATGTCAACTTTTCGTTACTGCTAAATACAGTATCTAAATATTTTTCATACTGTGAAACATAAGCCAAATGTTTTTATTTTAAAGTTTATACTTTATTAATTATTAAAATGTTTTGCCACCGAATTATTGATCCTTCAGCTTTCCAGTTAGTGCCTTATTTTTTTCATTCCTTAATTTTCGTATTTAATATGCTTGAATAATGTTTATTGTTAAAGTGTCCTAAATGGGCGAATCTTGCGCGAGCCATATTAACCGTTATCGGCCATAAAAGTTCAGACTTTGTTTTAGGAAATTTCCTCATCTTTGCGTTATTTTTTTTTGGATTACAAAAATCTCGATTAGTTTTCGAGATATTTGCAAAAAACTAAACCCTTCTTTTTTTTCAGTAAATTTTTACTGAATAACTTTTACAATTTTCGGAAGCGGAACTTTATTTTTCTCAAAAATTATCAAGGTACATGTTATTCCGAATCGAATGATATGTCTCTCCGAGACTGTTGAAAAAAGTAACTTGTTGACTAGACTATGAGTCGCAGCAACACATTGCGAGACAGATAGTCATTTATAAATTTCAATAACATGCAACGAAACAAAAATTTTCACTCAATTAAATATTAAATGAATTTAATATGTTTCGGTACAGAAATAGGGTTGAAACATAGAGAAAACATTGTATGAAAAAATTCATTTGAATTAATAACGAAGCTCGATGATAAATTCTTATTAATTTTTAATCAAATTGCATTTTAATTAAATATAAAAATTTCTCGAATCATTTGTAACCAATGATCTCAAAGGAAATATTCTTGGTAGCTCTTAAAAATATGAAATAACGTGTTGAGTGAAGTTGCGATTGCCTGCTATGCAGTACTTCATAAATGTATGAAAATTCATTCAATCAATCAAATAGGCCCTTGAATTGTACATAACGTTAAACTATTCCGAAATGAATTTAGCAAATTATATAACTAGCTACAATACCAGTTTTTTACATCCTTCAATATTTTATTAACTTCAACCACTTAATAATTTTGTTTATTGTGCACAAGTATAAGTATCACGACATATGAATGAATAAACTACAGGGCCGGCCTAAGGGGTGTGCGAAGTATGCAGCCGCACACTCAAGCCTTTTGGAGGGGCATTAAATTGACCAATTTTTGTAAAAAAAAATAATAAATTTATATATATATATATATTAGTAGGAGAGCCCACGACACTAAACCTAGTACGATAAGACTACCAGATGATTTATTTATAATTAGTCAATAATTATTAGGGGAACACGAAATGGCGATGCTGCAATGTAAAAAACCTGGCTACGTCATAAAAAAAAATAAAATAAAAAAAAAAAAATCAGGTTTCTAGTATGATAAGACTACCAATTTTTATTCGTTCCTCGAAATAGGAGAGTGATAGAACTATACGATAATGCAGTGCTGCAAGTCCCCCTGATTGGCCTTATCAGTGGCAGCAGCATGATATACGACTCCTCGTATCTAGGTATCTAGTATGATCGATCTCCTCAAAAAACCCAAGCTCATCCGAAAGGTCATCAATTTCTGTGTAAGAAACACCACTGCTGCATTTTCCAAACAGTGGAGAAAGTGGTTGCTGCAGCCATTGATGGTCGCCCTCCGCGCGGCTGCATTCGGCGTTTAAATTTAGTTTTGTCAGCAAGCGACCGGTTCCTTCCGATTTTTACCGGTTGAATAGGCGTCCCACGTTCACAATAATTTTACGTGTCGTTGATTGTTTGAACAAATTAAATCGGCAAATTTTATGTGATCTTATTCGATTTTTCGGCCATTATTATAACGATATATTTATTTTATGAATACAACACAAATGAAAATGGCTGCAAAATCGAATAAAATCACATAAAATTTGCCGATTTAATTTGTTTAAACAATCAACGACACGTAAAATTATTCATATGTGAACGTGGGGCGCCTATTCAACCGGTAAAAATCGGAAGGAACCGGTCGCTTGCTGACAAAACTAAATTGAAAAGCCGAATGCAGCCGCGCAGAGAGCGACCTTCAATGGCTGCAGCAACCACTTTCTCCACTGTTTGGAAAATGCAGCAGTGGTGTTTCTTACACAGAAATTGATGACCTTTCGGATGAGCTTGGGTTTTTTGAGGAGATCGATCATACTAGATACCTAGATACGAGGAGTCGTATATCATGCTGCTGCCACTGATTAGGCCAATCAGGGGGGCTTGCAGCACTGCATTATCGTATAGTTCTATCACTCTCCTAATTCGAGGAACAAATAAAAATTGGGAGTCTTATCGTACTAGAAACCTGATTTTTTTTAAACAAATTTTATTTTTTTTTATGACGTAGCCAGGTTTTTCACATTGCAGCATCGCCATTTCGTGTTCCCCTATTAATGACGTGACTAATTATAAATATATCATCTGGTAGTCTTATCGAACTAGGTTTAGTGTCGTGGGCTCTTAGTCTATATCTATATATATATATATATATATATATATATATATATATATATATATATATATATATATATAATATATATATATATATATATATATATATATATATATATATATATATATATATATATATATATATATATATATATAATGTTCGTATGTCATGTGCTTATGTATTGTAGCGTTGTTTACACGATAACGAAATTTTGAAGCAATAGGGTTGAAAGTTTTTAAAAAGGTATTTCGCATAATATCTTGGATGGGATTGTTTTTGGTTCGAATTGGTTGGGGGTTTGACACCTCTGGGGGCAAAATAAATCTTGTTTACACGATAACGGGCGCAATTTTGAAGCAATAGGGTTGAAAGTTTGTAAATAGGTGGCTTCGTATGATATCCTGGATGGGATTGTTTTTGGTTCGAATTTGTTGGGGAGTTGACCCTCCTGGGGGGAAAATAAATCTTGTTTACACGATAACGGGCGCCATTTTGAAGCAATAGGGTTGAAAGTTTGTGAATAGGTAGCTTCGTACTATATCCTGGATGAGATTGTTTTTGGTTTCAATTGGTTGGAGGGTTGACCCCCTTGGGGGCAAAATAAATCTTGTTTACACGATAACGGGCGCAAGTTTGAAGCAATAGGGTTGAAAGTTTGTGAATAGGTAGTTAAGTATGATATCTTGGATGTGATTGTTTTTGGTTCGTATTGGTTGGGGGTTGACCCCCCTGGGGGAAAAATAAATCTTATTTACACGATGAAGGTCGCAATTTTGGAGCAATAGGATTGAAAGTTTATGAGTAGGTAGTTTCGTATGATATATTGAATGGAATAGGTTTTAATGCGAATTGGTTGTGGGGTTGACCTCCCAGGGAAATAATCTTGTTTACACGATAGAAGGTGCAATTTTGGTACCATAGGGTTGAAACTTTGTAGGTAAGTAGTTTCGTACGATATCTTGAATGCTATTCATTTCAATATAAATTGGTTGGAGGTTTGACCCCCCGGAGGAGAAAATCAATCTTGTTCACAAGATAAAGGGCGCAATTTTATAGAAATAGAGTACGTAGTTTCGTATACCTTGGATGTGATTGGTTTTGATACGAATTGGTTGGGGGATTGATCCCCCGGGGAGGAAATAAATATTTTTTACACATTAGAGAGCGCATTTTTTTAAAATTTGAAAATATATTTTTTAAACTGGATACGTTATGAAAACCTGCTCTTCTAATGCAGCTCGCTGCGATAGAGTTTTTTTTTCGTTTCTATGAAGCGTACACACCATATATGAAAGCATTCATCCATCGCTCATTTGTGTTAGTGGTAATTTCATATTACATTTCCAATATGAAAGATATGAGTTACATAGTAATATGAAAGTATTGAACAAGCTCGTCTTTTTGCATAATTTATTTTATTTTACTTTATTCAATTTTTTCATGTGTCGATGAAATAATTATTTTTTCTTCACATTATTTTCCTCATCTTTATATTTCATTAACATTCAATATGGTTTTTGTTTTAGTTTTGGAATGTTTTCCATCATGTTTTACAATTATTCCAATACACAGTCCTCTTTGTTTTTTGTACTTCCTTTGTTTCTATAATTCAATTTTTAGGTCTCTGGAAACTATGGCACCTACCTAAACTTCTTCCGAATTTCTTCTCACATTCCCATTCACAAATTTTTCGGGTATATTCTCTTATTTTCACTAGCTTCGTTAGTTCTTGTTTGATTATTAGCAGCTTTTCACTTTGTAATCCTGCTTATTAACATGAGTGCAATTAGCAATGTTCGACCTGGGACCAAGATAGTTTCATGACTTCATATGATGCTTGGCACCAAAAATTCAATTTCATATATCTATCTATCTATCTATCTATCTATCTATCTATATATATATATATATATATATATATATATATATATATATATATATATATATATAATATTATATTATATATACATATATATATATATATATATATATATATATATATATATATATATATATATATATATATATATATACCTATATATCTACATTAGCTAGGTATTTATTCTTAGAGTAATTGCAGTATAAGTATAAAAATCATTGCAACGTTACCTAGAGTAAGCTTTCATTAGTTTATTTGACATCATAGTGGTTATAGTACATGGAAGAGTACTGAACATATCAAGTCAATCAATAATGAATCAAATTGTCATACATAAATTTAATGTTCTACAAGGCGCAAAAGTGCACAAAAACTGTGTTTTTGGACCTTGAATTTCAAAAAATTCCATACCTCCCCCCAGACCCCCCGGCAGGGGCATAAAATTTGAGTCTAGCACACTTGCAATTTTCGCCTTAGGCCGGCCCTGATAAACTACACTCTAAAATCATAACACAAATTGGCGGTTAGGTTGCTGTTGTATGGGTTGTATCATATATACCAAGACATGCATCAACTGCTGCCAGTATTCCCTAATATATGCTGCGTAAACTCCAACAATAATTTCATTAGCATAATATATAATATAAAATATAAAAGATATATGCAATTTATCAAACATACATACATAAAATAACAGACAGCTGTTCTTTAATTCAATTAATAATAATAATAAAATAAACCGCATCGACGTGTTTTTCAGATTCTTCTTCTTAGTTATTCACTGTCATTCAAATCAGTTATTTTTAATCTTTCAATATTTAATACTTCAATCACTCAATAGTTTTGTTTATTGTGCACAAATATAAGTATCACCAGATATAAATACCTATAGATACATCAACTTTTGTCGGTATGCCCTAATATATGCGGCGCTATACTAATAATCTTGAAGTGAAATGTGCGCATAGTACGTTGCGCAAAGGAACGTAACATATCATTTTTAGTTAACGCTGGATTTTACTCCTCATAAAATTTTCATACAGCGAGCATACATTAAGTCGTTTTTAAGGAATAAACTCCGAAAATGAATCTCAAACATATGTGTCCTACTTTAGTTACCACAAACCAACCATGACTAAGATTATATGTAGGTACTGATTAAGCTCAACATTTAAAAATTAATTATTTACAATTTTAGTACCATTCCCTAATTTTTTTGAAATGAAATAACTCTTGAATATTTTCTTCATTTAACTACTCTGAAGCTTTGTTAATATATTTAATTGTGCCTACTATTTAATACGTAATATATAGGGGGTATCTCATTACACCCCGCTTTTTTTATGTAATTTATTCATTTCAAATACATTAGAACTCAAAGTTTTGAAAGTAATTACTATTTTCCACAAACTTAGTTCATTCTGATTCATTCACTGCTAATAATTATATCTCACATAATATATTTGTAGCAGTAAAACTACGAATAATTGAAATTTTAAAAAGATTATTCTAATTCAGAATATTTTTCGTACAAATGTTGTCATTGCAATAATTCTGAACCAATTATCTTCAAATAGATTCCGTTTGCTTAGTTTGCAGAGTTTACACATGCAACGAAACTTGAATACACAAACGGTATAATTAAGTTTCAACTTTCAAACCTTTCAGGCGAGTTCCAGAAGATGTTCTCGAAAATAGGACAAGACAAATAGTTTCCACTCTATAGTCAACTTAGGGCTTCTCGTTCAAGTATATAAGTTATTTCTACGTAAAAGCTAATGAGGATAAATTATACAAGAAACTTTGTTTTATGGCCTGTAAATAATATGAAGTATTTCAAATATTCTATGATTCCAGTACATATTCCATTTTTATTTCATACAGTAATATGATGTTGATTTCACTCTTATTAGGAATTGGATATAATTTTTATAATATATATATATATATATATATATATATATATATATATATATATATATATATATATATATATATATATATATATATATATATATATATCTGATATGATTATTTTCATCATTTACCCAAAATTTAAGAAAAATCAGATTCAAAAATATTTCAAAAGATTTGCAATTTCATTATCTATACATCCTCCGAGCTAACAGACTTAACAAAAAAAAATACCTGAAAATTGAAAGTTTGCGACATAAATGAAATGCGAAGCATCAAGCGAGGTTACTTTACTAAATGAAAACTCGTTGCAGACATAAATGGTGTTTTATTTTGTCCCTTTTAAAAGAAAATACGAGAATCTTTTTTGACCACTAGAATTCCTCTGACGAAATACCAGATTTGCTTATGTCTCTTGAGAGAACTTTTTTATACTTTTTGATTACAACAAGAAATTGTGATGTTCTGAAGATGCCTCATTGATATAGTTCTGAAACAATTCCATTCACCATTTGCAGAAATTTTGTAGGTACAAATATTTGTCCCCCTCTTCGCACTTTTCAATTTCTTGATTAAAACGATGATTTAAAATTCCTTTCGAAGATTTATCAATTGTAAAATCAGGAATACTTGAGAGTGGAACACTTGTATGAGTTTAAACTACCAACATAGGGGCGGGGATTATTTATTTGAGTGTCTCCAGAGCCATAATGTGTATATAATTACTTTAGATCTACTGTCAAGTAATGAGCCTTTTCCGAAATGCATGAGTGACTCTGGTTTCATTGAGAATGATCTTGCATGAATAATTAAATCATCCAGCCTTTGAGGATAGAATTTTCTCAAAGAGTTCATACTCAATTAATTCCATAAGACTATTAAATGGTGAACGTTTTCTGGAATGGATGAATAAATTTGATCATGGGGCGGTGTTTCGGAATTCGGTCCCGCTACCTGCGGAAGGGACTACCTGCTCACAGGGACCTTAGGTTAGTAAGGTTAGAAAAAGTCAGGTCAGCGGGACCGAATTCCGGTCCGTACTCGTGGGGAACCCTCACATTAAATAAATGGGTGTATATTAAAAATGGCAATTTTTGGCTTATAACACATTATATATATATATATATATATATATATATATATATATATATATATATATATATAGGGCTATTCAAATTTGGGTCTATGCATGGGGATTCCGATAACGATAAGAGATGAAATGAGAAATGAGAGAGGAATGGTTAAATGGGGGCAAAGTATCATATTTCAGAGGTTAATTATATGGATTTAAAAAATCTTATCTAGCTTCTTTAGTTCTGGAGTTATACAGGAAAAATCGAAAATTTCGAAGTTCTTCTTTTGCCTATATCTTTTTATTTTAGGATTTTTTAAAAACATATTATCACTTTGCCATTGCATATTTTGTAGCTAAATATCTGAATAAAAGTTATGTACAGGGTATTGTATAAATTGGGTCACCCTCAACTTTTAATTTTCAAATACGGACCTGTGTTTCTTATTGCATTTTTTTTTTAATGCCATGTTTCATATTGTCGTAGTATTTTCATCTGAATTACAGAGTGTTTTGGAAGTATTGAACTATTACCAGTAAAATTTCAAAATTTTCTTGAAATTCCAGCTGTAATTTAAAAAAATATCATAGAATAAGGTATAGAATGCCTAGTATTAGTTCAATATTTCAAAAACACTTTATGATTTAGATAAAAATAAAACGCCAGTATGAAACATGACTCTTGTCATTTGAAAAAATGCAAATTCCGTATTTGAAAATGAAAAGTTGAGGTTGTCCCAATGTGTACGATACCCTGTATATACATCTTTTTCAGATATTTGGAAAGGCTACAAAAAGTTGCTATGGAAAAGTGGAAAAATTTTAAAAAAATCTCCGTAAAATAAAAAGATATAGGCAGAAGACGAATTTCGAAATTTTCGATTTTTCCTGTATAACTCCAGAACTGAAGAAGCTAGAACAGATTCTTTAAATTCATATAATTATCCTCTGAAATATGCTACTTTGTCCCCATTTAACCAACCATCTATCTCTTACCGTTATCGAAATCCCCATGCATAGACTCGAATTTGAATAGCCCTGTATATCCGATTTCAGTATCTCCTAGCCTCGCCAGTGCGATAGCGTACTTAGATTTCGTTTTATCAGCTAACGAGTGACAAACACAAATGCAACACTAAGAGTCAGATCGAGATTTGGGCGATTTTCTTTAATGCTTTAATCATGAAAGATAACGAAGAGTGTTTTAGGGATTTGAAGGTTTTCTTTTACTGGAACGACAAAGCTCCCCACAAGCTGCAAATAATATATGCGCTGTTTATGGTGAAGGTACTGTAGCTGTACGGAAGTTTGACATTGGTGATTTTAACCTTAATGATCAAGAATGCCCAGATAAGCCCTACTCCACAGATGAAGATCAGATCAAGAATAACATGCTAAGTGTTAACAAATCAAAACCCACCATCCACGAGTATTTTGTGAAGCTGAGCTATATACACTAGACGGGAAACCGATATATCAAAACGAGTGATTTCGTATCGATTTCTCTAACTAGAAAATTCGATTTCAAAAATCGACCTAACCGAATCAAACGATAACGATCTATACCACGAAACGAATCTGAATCCACAAATAAAATCACTGGATATCCCAAAGGAATTGTGTATCAAAACTCAAACTGACATGCGTAGAAATTCACTTTCTCTCTTTCTAATTCAACATAGCATAACGGAATAAAAAGGATGGCATGAATTTTAGGATTAAGATTTTCGTTGACTATTGAAATATAATGCACATTAGAAAAAGTTTTGCGCGTAATCATAAGTCCAGCCCCCTCTTTCCCACTGGGCACGAGTCCAGGGTCCCGCGATCGATAGGGCCCCCCCCTAGATCCTGTCAGATCGCCAGAGGATAACCGACATATATAAAATAGTATATTCTTTCATTAGGAGTAAAAGTGATACCTACTTTTTGTGGCGAGACTAAATGTTTGTCGGCTAAACGCATGAGGCCAATTTTAGACGAGCCACAAAAAGTGCTTTTCTCTGAATAAAACATGCGATTTTTTCCGCAAACGGTGTTCATATGATAGTATTAAGATAATATTTTTGAAAAGGATTAGATGTAAAAAAACGTAGAACTAGATTGCTTTGCTTACTGGTTTTGTAGGTGGCAATTCAACAAAATAATTGGATGATGCTAATTGAAAAGGAACCAAGTGCCATACACGCAATTTGCGTAATCAGCGGTTATATAAAATGTCACATTTTTTTGAAATTATTATATTTGCGTCAGTTTTTTTTCAGAAATTATGTTGCAAGTTTCAAATCAAATATTAGTATATAATTTTGAATATTTTTCCCAAGTTTCAAAATATCTACTTTTATTTTTTTTTTTTGGTAGATGGCTCCTTTTCAATAATTAAAGAATGGTGTTTTATTACTTGAAAAAGATCCAAACTCTATGGTTCAATTTAAAGAAAATTGAAATAATGAAATGGGTCATTTCAAAGGAACCATTTTATTTTTACAAAATTATAATATAAACCGAAGGAACTCATGCAGCACTATTATAAACCTCAGACCACATCTTCAACATCAAAATCTGTATTGGAACCAAAACCATCAATATCATCTTCGAAGTTTTCTATATTATTATTTTTGATTCTGTAAAAGTCAATTGCATCATTGGGAAAAAACTTTAGTAAAGTCTTGATGTCCTCCCACTTTTTCTAAGAAAAAGCTTTTCCTTCAGGGTAAAGCACTTTTAATTTTTTGGGATCAATAGGAATTTTTTTGCCCCATGTCAATCTGGAGATGTCTATTTCTTTAAAATAATTTTTGTCAGGTGATTGTGACTCACATAAAAATATTGAATTTGGTTTTGACTTTTCAAGTTTTATTATTCTTGTTTTCAACCAACTAACTTTTTCTTTATTGGTAGTCCTTTTTCTGTTTGAAATTTGTTTCTCAATATCTTCAGTTGAGTAGAAATTATCTGACTCCATAAGGTTTATCACAAGTTTATTTTGTTTTTTTTGCAGCTTCCGATTACAGACATAAAGTCTTTCAGGGTGTAAATCCGAACCTGATTTTCGAGCGCTCTCTCTATTTGACCAAAATCTGTATCGTTAGGCAAGAAGCTGTACCCGTATTCTAGATATTTGAAACAAACTTTTTTTAATGTGGAATGTTGCATTAAAACTGTTTTTAACAATATCTGCCCGCCACAGCTATCTGACAATAATATTAACTCTTCCACTCCTTTTTTAAGGTGCATGTCAATGAAGTTTTTTATACATGAGCCCACTTCCTGAGCTCCTTGTCCTGCTACCTTTCTACACAAAGCAATATGGAGTATTTGTTGAGCCTGCATGAATACCCTCGTTAAAGATACTCAATTGTCTTTTATAATAGACAAAATTTGTTGATAGTTTTGGCAATCCTAGTACATTTTCCATATCGTAGCAGAGGGTTCCAAAGAGTGGGTTTTCACTTGATTCTTTCATATCTTTGTTTAGCTGATCTCTGGCAAGCTGCGCCCTTTCAAAATGCTGAACATGTTGTTCTTTTAAATTAAGCTGTTGGTTTTTCATCAATCTCTGTTAGTTTTCATCTTCTCAGGTTTTTCACCTGAGAAGAATACATATCACACTTGTTACATGTATCTTTCACTGGGGGATTTCGCTTCAAGTTGAAATGTTTATAAAATATTTTTTTAAAGAACTGAAAACTAACTTTTGGAAGTTCATCTGCTAGGTAGAGTTCGTACATTTTACTTTCTGTAAGGTCGTAGGGTAGAAATGTCGCTTCAGTTTCGGAACGGGAGTAATGAGAAATATAGGTTGGAAATTTCTTGATATTATTAATAATTTCGTTTATCGAGTCTTCATCAACTTTTTTCTTTCCTCCAGATTTCCCTCTGTCATCTTTGTTGTATTATACACAAATGTTTTAAAATTTGAAAGGAACCAAGCGACACGATCATTTTCTATAAACGGTATTGTGTCGTTGGTTCTTTTTCTATAACAGAAATCTGCTTTTTCCCTCGAAGTCGCTTGGATCTTTAGTTAAAATATCTCGCCAGAATTCCAGTAGGCGCTTGATACTTTTTACACAGTAATAAATGAATATCAAGCTGTCGCTTGGAATCTCTATCTCAATTTTTGCAATTTGGCGCTTGGTTCTGTTTCAATTATCATCATCCAATTATCATAAATATTTAAAGTCACTTTTCTACGCATTATAGGACTGTGCGTTTTTTGTAAGTACCGAGTATTAAGAAATAACTTGTAGTAAAATATATACAATTTTTCTTACAGATTACATTATGTCAGATTCGGAACCCAATTGTACGCCGCCCGACGTTCTTGAAATTGCCATGAAAAAAGTGTACTTTTTTGTACGCTAACGGCCGGACAAAAAAGTAAAAACATTAAGAAATGAGGTTAAAAAAGTCGTCATTTTTTGACGAATTATTATGAAGACGTAAACGAGAAGGAGAATGTCTTCATTTAACAGAATACTCGAAAAGTATTAATAGTAGAAATGGAGGAGCTAATATTATATTGTAAATATATCATATTTCGAATGAAAAAAAATTGAGGACACATATCCAATTGTAGAAATCACATTAAGAATTTTTTTAAGCATGTGTGAATTGATTAAGAAGTACCTACATGAAATGCTTCGAGAGAGATGTTGCTGATGTCCATATAGTGTGACGTGATCAAAAATACAGATTTTAAAGAAGATTAACGATTTTTCTCATTTCATATCTAGAAGGGTGTCTTTTATTATTGATTACAACATAGATTTATGAGCACTAACCTGTGTATGCTAAAAGAGTTAATTTTGAGGATTATATTATAATTATTATCAGTTCTTTCAATGCGGGCTATAAGGAAATGAACATAAATCTATAACTTTCTGGTCTACTTTCTTTGTTTATTCTAACAAAATAGCCATTTGTCGAAGTGATAGATTTCCTATTATCGTAATGTACTCAGGGCCTCCAATAGGTTAAAGACGGCTCTGCCTAAGCCAACACTAAAGTATGAAAGAAAATCGGCAAATCCCGATCTCATTCTTAGTGATACATTTGTGTTTCTCGATCGTTAGCTTATAAAACGAAATCTGAGTACGCAAGCGAATTGGCAAGGTTAGGCGCTACTGAAATCAAATCGGATATCTAAAAATCGGATTTTGGAATCTGAAATCGGATATATATATATATATATATATATATATATATACATATCGGTACTCTAATTTAAAAAAAATATTTTGATTGAATAAATCATTCTCTTCTTTTTATAAACGATTGATATTAAAACGTTGTTCTTCAGTAGGTAATACATATAGTATTTTTTTTTCAATAAAATAAATTATTTTCTAATTTCTATTTCAGTTTGCTATTAAAGCTGGTCACGCGTTTTAATTTTTTATACCTACGCCTATGAACTATATGAACTACTGAAATGAAATATTCGATTGGGAAATGGCATTCCATCCCTCAACATATAAAACAAGGACGAACTATAATTGATGAAATATTTAATTATCACGAGTAATAAAAATTCGATATAGTCTGTCAAATTTATATCGTTATATGGAAATATAACGAGAATTGTTCACAGCATGCATAATCCAATATTACATCGATGTGGTACCTCTATTGCTTTAAATTATGAGCGGTGCTGTAGGTCGTTCTAAAGTTAATTTGAAAATATAAATTTAATGAGTAAACGCGTTTCGTTATAACATTGACTTCATCTCGTACTAAATTATGGTATCACAAAACAATCTATTTATACGAAAAATTGAACACAGGGGGGCTCTTAGAGAAACTAAATAACAATAAGCAATTCATTCAGAGCTATTGGTAGGTACATTGAACAGATTAAGAAGAGGAGAAGGGTTTACTTCAATCTGGTCGTTAACTAGGTTTCCGGAATTTTTATATTTATTGATGTATAGGGATTCCCAACAGTTGATTTTGTGGAGACTATTTTCTAACTGTAATATATTATAATTGTGATTGAAGGTATGGTTTTCTTGAATAAGATAATAGAGTTTAATTAGAGTCAGTTTTCTACTTAATATAGCTACGTTGGTGTATTCGAGTTTTGAAATTTCTAATTGTACGTTCTAATATATAGAATTTTACACAATCGTTACAGTTGAGTCTATAAACACCCGTACGTTCATCTCTATGGATTTTTGATCTGTTGTTTTTAATAAATGTTCCAATGTTATTGTTGGTTTTATATGAACCTTTGAAATTTTGTTTATGAAGAAACAATTTTAGGTTTTCGGAAGGTTTACCCAAGTATGTTAAACTGTTATAGACTGTTTTTTTCTCGGATATATGCGGGTAAACTTCTTAAAAATGGCAATTGCATTGAACTTTCACCAAGTAAATGCCAATTCAATTCAAGATATCTTCATATCAGGAGGTACGTGTTTGCGCGAAGAATTTGCTATACATAAACCAATATGACATCTATGTGGTAGCTCTATTGCTTTAAATTATGAGCGGTGCTGTGGGTCCTTCAAAAGTTAATTTGAAAATATAAATTGGTTGACACTGAAAATCGCTTTTATATGCTGCAGTTGAAAATACTGAGTAACGAGAAACAGGAGCAAAATCAGGTAGTTACGATTTAATTATCCAGAAGTGAAAGATTACGCTAGTATGATAATTAAACGACATTCAAAATCTTGTTGAACTTCTTCAGGGCTTCTTATCTAGAATAAAACGATCTACTAATTTACGGGAACCAGACGATTTTACAATAAATAGTTCATAAGGATAACTGAGATTGAATTCTTGCACATCACTTGGTGAAACATCATAAAGAATAAAGTATAAACTTTAAAATAAAACACACTTATATGTTTCACTATATAAAATTTTTTTATATTTTTTGGACCGGTACAGATAGGCAGTTAGATAATTTCCTTAAATATACATATAAATACTTTCTACAACTCGATTCAATTTACAAAAGAAGTACAAAACGAAAACGGTACCTTGAATTTCTTAGACGTTCAGATTGCTAGGAATTTGAATTCTCTTACTTTCAACATTTGTGGAAAACCAACCTTTACAGATACTTTAATTCACAGCGACAATAACCAACACATTAAAATAAAACTCAGTGCTATTCATTCTTTCATACATAGGTTGTTCTCTATTCCATTATCGGAAACAAATTTTCAAACCGAAGTTAATACAATTAAATTATTAGCCACCAATAACGGTTACAATGAAATTCTTATCGATAAGCTCATTGGGAAAAAACGAATGAAGAATCTGTTGCATTCAATATACCCCACGCAAACTATTAATGAAGAACAAATACTTCCCAATGAATTATGTGTCGAATTTGAGTAGCAAAATTTGTAACAGGCTATCGAAAAATAACGTTAAAACAATTTGTACAAATGAAAGAAACTTAAAGTCATTCTTGGTCAATAATAAAAAAAAATCTAACATCGGAGAAAACTGTGGTGTTTACAAAATATTTTGTGACGAATGTCCTGCTTTCTATATTGGACAAACAGGAAGGAATATAAACATTCGTGTTGAAGAACATAAAAAGTCAATTTTACAAAATAAGAATACCACTGGCTTCTCCGAACATTGTATAAAATTTAATCATTTCCTGGGTTTCAACAAAACCCAATTGTTACATTCATGTAACAAAGGAAAGCGCCTTGACCCTTCTAGAAATAAGTTCCGCCCATAGTAGTAAATTACCCCTTGTAAACGAACAAATTGATTTTCAGGTATCACCTTTGCTTTTGTCTGTTTTATAAAATAAGATGTAATACTTTCCTGTAGTCAGTCTTGATAATGAGTTCATAACTCGAAATATGTCGACTATTCTTTACTGCTAAATACAGTATCTAAATATTTTTATATAGTGAAGCATAAACCAAGTGTGTTTTATTTTAAAGTTTATACTTACCTTAATTCAAAATAGGTTGTTTCTTCATACTGTATCACACTGATTCGAAAATGTATGATAAAATGATGTAAATGCCAAGTCAAATAGAAGGGAATTATGCCTATGTATCTATTAACTTATTAATTAAAGAAAATTACTTCATTAGTAAACAAAAACTTATTTTCCGCTATTGTTATGGACTTTAGGCTTCACTAAGTCAAAATGGTTCACTATTAGTTGTATAATTCATATGAGGGGAATGAATAGCGCAAAAGCATAAATACGCTGTCTGCGGTTCTCAATGTTATGTAATTCGTTATTCTCGATTTGTATTCTGACCAATTCGTCTATAATTTGCCTAATTCTGCTATAAAATAGAACGGTATGCTAAGCTCTCGCATTTTACTGCTGACGCCAACTAATCAGAACATGTACTTATACCGAAAATCCTTCACATGCAATCAGTACAACTGCAATTTTAGAATATATACATATTTAAAAGTATATATATATATATATATATATATATATATATATATATATATATATATATATATATATATATATATATATATATAGTACAGAGTGGCCACTTTTTTAATGGGATTGTATTGGTAACTTTTAAACCATAAGAGTTAAAAGGTCGGTCAAATGGAGAAAAAGTTGCATTCATAGAAGCATGTTCAAGCAGTTCAAACAAATCGAGATTATCGGGGCCGGTTATTGAGATATCATAAGAAAAGTAAATTCTGTCATTTTGATTTTTCTTTTTTTCCCACTTTATTTCGGATATCATCAAAAAATGACACAGGAGTTTTTTATTTGACAGTAAATTATCCTCAATTTGACGTAATCAGATTTCGTATCCAACGTTTCGTACGATCTGGGCCACCCTCAACCTCATTTTTTTCAATACGGACCTGCATATTTTATGACACTTTTCGAAATAACTTTTAACGCTGAATTCAACGACATATCATACAATGTCATTCAAAGTTGATTTTCAGGTGATTTTGATCCTTATCCAAATTTCTTTGGGTCGGATCTGTATTACATTTACCTTCAGTTTAATTAACAACATGCAATACATTTCGATAAGAAAATCAACTTACTCATCTCAAACTGAATGGAACGTTACAGAATCAAAGCAAGCAACAAGTAATAATTATTTACAAATTTCAAGAGGTGAAAAACCTAATTCATAATAATTAAACGAAACTATCATTCATTGAAAGACAAATTAAATGATTATTCGAAAGTAAATGATGAACATTAATGAAGTAAGTGTTCGAAATGTCCACCATTTTGTAAAATGCACTTTGCGGTTCTGGAACCCATACTTCTTATACAATTGCTTATTTCGTCTCCTTGAATACCATCTAATACATTCTCAATCTTCTCGCGAGGAATCACTATTGTTGGATTTGTCATTTGTTCCGTTGAAACAAATTACAGAATCGAACTTAATTTTGAGATCATTACGATATAATTTTTGCAAGGCTTGGTATTCAAATTTAAAATCATTGCATTCGCGTCTCTTGACTATTTTATTAACAGCGGTTTTTGATAAATTGCATTCACTGGCCACAATTGTTCTCGATTTTTTTTCTGCATTCAATTGAATTTTGGTCAGAACATTGATATCGTTGATAGACTTGTTTTTTCTTACATACACACAACTCTACATTTATTGAATGTATTATTTTCAAGTAGTAGGCCGTGGATAAAAAAGGACATAACAAGCAATGTCATATTATTTGTCACTTCGTTTATTATTGTCTCACAAGAACTTGTCATCAAATACTTTTCTGAGTAATTTCAATTTTACTTATTCGATATGGTAAGATACACAAATGAAGAGAAGAGAGATATATACGATGTGTACATAAAACTAGATAGGAATTCGTTCAAAGCACAACAAAGGTATTGTGAATTATATCCTGAAAGAACAACACCAAATATTAAAATGTTTCGACGTTTATCTACAACGTTACTTGCACATGATTCATTCATCAAACCTAGAGGTCCTTATGTACGACGAAACGAGCCTATCAATGACATCAATGTTCTGGCCCAAATTCGAATGAATCCAGGAATAGGATCGAGAACTATGGCCAATGAATGCAATTTATCAAAAAGTGCTGTTAATAAAATACTCAAGAGACACGGATACCATGACTATAAATACCAAGCCGTGCAAAAACTATATCGCAATGATCCTGAGAGAAGGTCGCAGTTCTGTAATTGGTTTCAAAGGAAGGTGCGGAATAACAACAATTTTGCGCACAATATCATATGGGGAGACGAAACGACATTCACAAATGCTGGCATGTTCAATCGAAGGAACAAACATTTTTATGCCACAGAAAATCCTCACTTAATTCATGAAGTTAGACATCAATATCGTTTTTTTTTTGAACATATGGTGTGATTTGTTGAATAATAAATTACTGGGACCCTATTTTATTGACGGCAATCTAACCGGAGCAAAATATGTAGAAATTATAGAAGAAATGTTGGATGATCTTCCTATACGGTATCGGTGTAATAGTCCATGGTTCCAACAAGACGGATGTGGTCCACACAACTCAAGCATAGTCACAGACTATCTGAATCGAACTTTTCCCGATTCATGGATTGGAACAAGAGGTCCCGTAGCATGGCCTGCCAGATCTCCGGATTTGAATCCGCTGGATTTTTATTTGTGGGGATATCTGAAAAATAAAATTTATGATATTCCGAACCCGACAATAGAGATTCTTCGTGAGAAGATTGAGAATGTATTAGAAGGTATTCAAGGAGACGAAATAAGCAAATGTATAAGAAGTATGGGTTCCAGAACCGCAAAGTGCATTTTACAAAATGGTGGAGATTTCGAACACTTACTTCATTAATGTTCATCATTTACTTTCGTCTAATCATTTAATTTGTCTTTCAATGAATGATAGTTTCGTTTAATTATTATGAATTAGGTTTCACCTCTTGAAATTTGTAAATAAATATTACTTGTTTCTTGCTTTGTTTGATTCTGTTACGTTCCATTCAGTTTAAGATGAGTAAGTTGATTTTCTTATCGAAATGTATTACATGTTGTTAATTAAACTGAAGGTCAATGTAATACAGATCCGACCCAAAGAAATTTGGATAAAGATCAAAATCACCTGAAAATCAACTTTGAATGACATTGTATGATATGACGTTGAATTCTGCGTTAAAAGTTATTTCGAAAAGTGTCATAAAATATGCAGGTCCGTATTGAAAAAAATTAGGTTGAAGGTGGCCCAGAGCGTACGAAACGTTGGATTCGAAATCTGATTACGTCAAATTGAGGATAAGTTACTGTGGAATAAAAAATTCCTGTAACATATTTTGATAATATTTAAAATGAAGTGGGAAAAAAAGAAAAATCAAAATGACAGAATTTACTTTCCTTATGATATCTCAATAACCGGCCCTGATAATCTCGATTTGTTTGAACTGCTTGACAATGCTTCTACTAATGCAACTTTTTCTCCATTTGACCGACCTTCTAATTCTTATGGTTTAAAAGTTACCAATACAATCCCATTAAAAAAGTGGCCACTCTGTATATATATATATATATATATATATATATATATATATATATATATATATATATATATATATATATGTATATACTTACTGCTAATAAGAGATTACATGCCTGTAAACTATTAGTGAAGATAACATAATTACTTCATCTATAAATCTCTGGTTAACGGTTTTTACCTCCTTTCCATCAGTAAGCGCCCTCTAGGTCTACTGAAGCGCCACCTATGTCTTCGTAAACATAGCACACTCGGACCGCCTCGATAATCTTGAACGCGTTTTCGAATAACGATTAAATTTGGAAAATCTTTATTATGCTAGTACGTAAGAAGAGTTAGGTCTCAAATTCTGAGGAAGAATAACGTATTTAGCATCCATCGACTCGATGTTTTCGGTGGTCTTGCCGAAACGTCAAAGTATATGAAAATATAGATTCATCTATAAAGCCCTGATACATCTTGCTTCTAAATGACTCCAATATTAGTTCACTTAATAATTTCGATTGATCTCATAACATATTAAATATGGTAACAAATACCTCAGTTAGAGTAAGCCAGAAGGAGAAGTAAAATTTTATAATATAAATAAATTCAACCTGAAATAATGTAAAAATCAAAACTAAGCTGAATACTTGACCAAAAAAAGAGTTTCATCAATTGTTACAATAGGAAGCCATCTTTCTTTTTGTCAGGACATTAGGTACGCTGGCTAGTATTTGAGAGGTCTTGGGTTCAAACCCCGGGTCCGACTGGTCTGCCATGAGTTTTCTCAGAGGTTTTCTCATGGTAATGTAAGTCACTGCTTGCAAACTTATAAGGCGAATGCTGGGCCAGTATAAATCCTCTGAACCCTACCCACACTTCCTATGTTCCATAAATATCCCGTCTCACCTATCCTTAATGCACTTGTACATACAAGTGTATCCTCTGATCTGGCTGAAGGAGTTAATCACAAACTCAAGCTGCCCGCCTCTTTGACACATACTTCAGGGAGGAATGAAACACGTGTATTTCCTTTCCTTTATGCCAGGATGAATGCAAATAAAATTTCGTGAAATTTTTGATATTAGATTACATTCATTGTTATTCATTTGGATATTTTGACAACTTAGAAAAAATATTCCAATAATATTAAAAAACACACCTCATATGAAAATAATTTCCCATTAAGAACCACCCACAATACCCAACAATAATTATAATTTTCTTGAACACATCAAAATGTCACTCTGCTAACATTTCAGTTCTCTAGAAAGTGATATTTAATTTTTTCATATCAACATGAAACTAAAAAACTAATAACAAAATTATAATATGACTCAAGTACAAAGATATTGGGTATATATATATATATATATATATATATATATATATATGTATATATTATATATATCAATATATATATATATATATTTATATATATTAATTTATAATATATATATATATATATATATAAATATAAATAATAAATATATATATATATATATATATATATATAATATATATATATATATATATATATATATATATATATGTGTGTGTGTGTGTGTGTATATTCACAAAAAGTAAAAGTCATTTCGTCTCAGATGTCTATGTCTATATGTTGGTTCCATTGCATAGTGTTCCCCTTACTCTATGTCAGGTCGAATAAGCCACAGATTTAAACGACATTAAAATAGAATCCTTACTCCAGGGCGCTTAAGCTCAACTATTAAGCCAACGAATTCAAAAGGGAAACATAAATTGCTCGAAATCGGGCTTCATATATTGACAATGTTCTAACACAGAGCGAGAGCGGATCTCGACCCAGTGTCGCCGTATCGGAAAACGTTTCATTAAAATGACAACGGCTCATTAGCCGCCGCAATTAACTACAAAATTGTACCACGAGGGCAAGGGATCTGCTTCTCCCACGCGAAATTGTAGGGATGGTGGGTGGAAGCCGATCAAGTCTTCCTCTCTCTTTTCCACTCGCTGTCAACTGATTCCGGATGTGCGGCACATGCAGAGGCGGATTATCCTTAAGGCAAACTAGGCATGTACCTAGGGGCGGGAGGGTACAAAGGGGCGTGCGGGCGGAATTGTAAAATAGACAAAAAATATACAATATAGCATAAAATTAATTGCGACAGTAAGTAAGCCACCTACTTAGCCAATAAAAATTATTTTTACCTTCATCCTCAATTTGCTTCAATTTATAACAAAAAATAAATTTAACGGATGAGACTGACTAAAACATACACCTACAAGCAACCTTGTTCTAATTCACATAATTTCTGCAGAGAGGGAGAATTTTATGAGCAGCAAGCCTTGGAACTCTCACTAGCCAAATAATATGAAAAGGATAAAAAGAGGATTTTGAAAAAAAAGCTCAATGCAGAACAACTTGCCGAAGATATAACTTCTTCATATCTGATCGGGACACATTCAGAGTGACAGTATATTTAGTAATTATAGACAGACTTGAGGTTGAACTTCAAAAGAGACGAGAATCATACAATAATTTTTACAGTAAATTTTCATTTTTAAACAACTTGACCAATTTGAGCACTGAAGAAGTTCAAAATAGAGCAAGTACGTTAGTAACAATGTATTCCGGTGATTTAGAAAAGTGTTTCGCGGATGAATGTATCCACCTGCGTTCTTATTTAACAACGGTAGCTCGAGACGGGAAACTGCCCCGAACAAGCTACGCAATTTTAAAGGTTCTAAGAAATGAAGAACTTGAAACAATTTATCCAAACTTTAACATAGCTTTAAGAATGTGTGTATCGACGGCAGTCAGCAATTGCAGTGGTGAGCGAAGCTTTTCCTGTCTAAAGAGAGTGACAAATTATCTTCGCTCAACTATGATGCAAACTTATTGCAATCTTTAAACTATGAAGATGTTATTGACAATTTCGCAAGACAAGAATGTAGGCGCCGAAATTTTTAAGGTTTTTTCAATTTGTTATTCAAGCTGTAACAAGTAATTGAAAATTAGCAACTTTAAAGGCGAGCGAAAAAGCTGCTTAATTTTACATACATACCATACATTATAATTTCATTTTTTACTTCAAATAATTTCTGCAAATAATTCAATTATTTCCAATTATATCTTACTTTAAGTTACCAGACCTTTAAGTTAACTTTAAGAATACCTACTTAAAAATTCAGATCTTGTTGAAAATTTAAACTTGTAAAGTGTTTAACTAAATAATTCGTAAATTGATTTTTTTTTATTTACCAAATATTAATAACTTCTTAAAATTTATAAAAACGCCAGACAATTCACGACGACGTTCGTTTTAAGTCATTTTTTATCTTGTTCAATAATTTAATTCATACGACTGATATGTAAAGCCAGATATTATTATAAAGGGAATTTCTTAATTTTCGAGTTTACATGCCAGTCATACCTTGAAGCTTTAAAATATTTTAAACCGAAATCGTAAGATTTGTCCGACAATATCGATCTCATGTAAACTCATGCTCTTTTTTTCTTGGCCCCCATCTCACCGCGTTTTCCTAAGGGGCGGTACATCGGTTTAGGTCAAACTATAGTACCAGTTATTTTTAATATAGGGGCGCCGATGAGATGCTTGCCTACGGCGCTCTGAACGTTTAATCCGCCTCTGAGCACATGCTTTTGTCTCTTGGATGTGGGCAAATATTACACAAATGGACGCATATTGAAAAGTCATTGTTTTGAGTTATTTAATTTTTGCACTCAAAATTATGAAATGGGAATATTACATTGAACAGTGAGTTGTTAGTGAAATTATTCACTCGTATAATATAACAAGTCGCATCAACGGTAGTAAAACGCTAATTTTCAGTTTTACAACTATAATTTAATCGAAATTGATGAGTTTACTTCTGATTCGTCTCAGTGCATTCAACAGAACAATTATTGAAATAACGTGTGTTCTACCTATATACCAAATGTATATAGGTAGAACACACTGAAATTTCGGGAAAAGAATTAAAGAACATGAGCGCTGCTTCGTAAACAATAAGAAAGATTCTAATTATTGCAATCATTTGCTAGATGAGAATAATTCATTTAATAAAGATATCAATATTTTACATAGAAAGAATAGAGGATTGAAATTGGGGCGTAGGTAAATTGCGCACAGTGGTCAAGAAGTTTCCCAAATTTGGGAAGGGTTCGTCAGGTAGTTGCAGCCAGGGGATTAAATCTCTGTATAGGTAAATTGCGCACAGCGGTCAAATTGTATCCTTAGTCCGGTATACCTCAAAACTTTTTCTTTCTGATATAATCAACGAATAAAAGTTGATGAAAAGAACACTTCTTGTAAACTGATATTTCATTATGTACAAGCAGACTATCATTATCATTCTATTAAATACCTACATTACACAGAAACAAAATTTTATTCTCAAAAATATAATAAACACAAATTATTTGGGCAAATTGTGGTAACATATTGATTTTACATAAGTGCTTAAATCTATCAATTTATTTTTATAAAAACTAATTTGTTGGTCCAAGAACTCGACTTTCTTCTGAGTTCTTGTACGCAATACTTTATTTGTACAGGTATTTGCACTTTTTATTTTTATATCGGACATTGTTTGAAATGTAATTAGTAATTGTATAAAATTAAAAATATTTGGATGGGAAGTGTAGAAACTTGCATTAAAATGCGAATTAAACGATTCGCAAGCGTTTGTAGAGCGAGAAACGCTTGGGGACATTTTTGTCCATAACTTTGGAGGAAATCTTGAATTTTCATCTATATACGTATTAATTAAATAATCAGCAAATTTCGTGATAGCATCACCTTCGGGTTTTTCAGCCATCATTTCAAAGCAAAACATGGCACTTACTTGCTCTTGTTGCAAATAAGGTAAACCAAACAGATGTTTTAGCCATTTTCCTACTTCTGATTTTTGATTACGATATTCTACGGAAAACCCTAAGAGCCCTTTCAGACTTGGATACTGTATCCGAGATACGCGTATCCCAGATACAGAAAATACATGCGTTTATATGTACGTTTTCACACTGCATTCAGCACAGCATACCGTATCGCGATACTAAATTTCTGAATCTCGCTCATTCAGCCGCCGGCGACAGTATCCGAATCCGGGATACCGAATTATCATTGTGGCTTATGGACCTGTTCAGACTTGCATACTTTTGCGATTCAAAAAGCACAATAGCATAGGTGTACAATATTTTTATTATTTATTAGTAGAAGTGAAGTGGAATAGAACGGTTTTTCGATTGTACCATGGAGAATAAAGTTTTTGATAACGAGAAATTTATAAGTTTGGTAGAACCGAATTCTTGTATATGGGATACAAGTAATGAAAATCATTTCGACAGAAATATAAAACAAAAATTTTGGGTGGAAATTACCAAACAGATGTGTGAAAATTTTGAAGAAATGACAATAATTGTTCAACAAAATGAATATGGTAGGTATATTTATAAAAGTAATTATACAGTGCATTCAAAAAGGAATGCATAAATTCATTAGCTAAATAAATCAAATTATTATATTATTAAAAATTCTCGAAACAAGACGATTATTTGTCGAAAGCTTACTGATTTTTACAATAATCATCTCAAGATGGATAAAAAAAATTAAATGAAATATTTCAATAATATTGATTATTAGCGATGAATAATGAGTTTATTCGTTAATTTATATTGCTAAGTTTTTACGGATTGCAGTGAAAACCCTTTAGATGAGCGAATTGATGTTTAATTTGTATTAATCAGTGCACTACTATCTAGTAACTGTTAGCAAACTATCAAGTAAATTGTAAGTTACGGAAATAAATTATACATGGTACACTGTAGTTAGGGCCCAGAAATATAATATACCACAGCATTGCGCACTCTTCAATGTCCATTTCATAAAGAGCACCGTACAGCACTGATATTGTACTGATAAAATTTATTTACAAAACTATATTCTAACAAAAGTATCTTGACTGTATCTGGCCTAAATTCTGTATCTCGCATACAGTATCTCGGATACAGTATCCTAGTCTGAAAGGGCTCTTATTCGAGAATTTTCCGGTACCAGGCCTGTTTTAAATGAAAAATGCATCCTTCTATTTCAGATACAGGGAAAACCATATACAGCGCTGAATTTATTTCATCTATTTTCTTTGGATATAACGTTAATTCAAATTTTGTACATTCCATCTGAATTGTTGAAAACAGTTTAACATAAGTAGAAGTGGTTTTAGATGGAAGTAATGCAAAAACCGCTGGTACATACTGTCCATCTTTAAATCCGTGTAGAGTGAACAATTGGTAAAAAAACTTTGGACAATATTGAAATGTGCCGTCTACGTAAATTACTTCTACAGAACACAAAAAATTTAAATTTGTGAAGCATGAAAATATTACAATGTTCTTTTCTCGATCGTTTTTTATTAAATAACTTTCTTCTTGTATCGTTTTAATAGACATCGAGTCTAATGCTTCTTGAACGTCCTGCACGCTTTTCGGCAACGGAGGCAAATATGCTCGACGCGCATTGTATAAGTTCTTTCGTATGTATCCTATGTCCACTGATGTAAGTTCTTGAAGAACTTCGGGGGTTTCTGAACAATATAAGAATATATTAACCTCAATTATGCCTAAGCACATTGACATTTCTTACCTTTTATCTCCGTATGTATCACTTTCAATGGTGTAACTGATATTTCTTCTTCAGCTTTCCTTTTTAGGTTGTTACTGATTTTTTCACGACACAGTTTTGCGGAATCTATATCATGATTATGGATGAGATCCCTGTCGATGATATCCTTCTCATTATTGGTATAGATTTTGGCTTTGCAATTTTTATTTGTGCAACGCCAATTAGTTTTGCCAGAAAGAAAAGGATTCTTCCTTTGCGAAATTTAGCTCCTATTATTATTAGCGTTCTGTTCTATTCACTCAGCATTTGTTCCATTTTAGAAGTCGGACGAACTTACTAACACGAATGCAAAAACTAAACTGATCTATGCACCCACGCCTCAAATTGTTATCGTAAAGTCATTAGGGGAAAATCCTTTGAATCTCTGGTAACTTTTAAAATTCGTGGAATCGGTAGAAAGTTGTATGCCATTTACCTAGATCCTCTTTAGGGTTACTTGTGCGCAATTTACCTATGAAAAAGAAACATTTTGGGTATACCTGGCCACAACCTGACCGCTGTGCGTAATTTACCAACCCCGTGAAATTGAACTTTTGAGAAGCAATAGAAATTGACAGATATAAGAATTCATATCTGTTACTGAACGAACAGATTGAGGTAAATCATTCTCCACTCCTAAATATGTTTAATACCGGATGTGGTTTGAGAAAGTTTTCTGAAAGGCTTACCTACCCTCCACCCTAATTTTATTTCTTGTTGTAATCGTTTTTCCCTAGGTACTGAAAATTTTATGTTAAACTGAGATAACAAGGTTTCAGTATTCATTATATCCGAAGAAGCCACCGTGTGGTGAAACGCCGCATCATAGGGTCAATAATAATAAGCGTTAAAATCAGACATGTGTTTTTTAAATAATATCATGAATTGATTGTTGAATATTGCGAATATGCCTACAAGTATTTGCGGAGCACGCTCTCGTGAGTATATCCAGAGTTTTTAAATACTATGTTAGTTTGATCTGCAATCCCATACGCCACTGTTGCTGTGTAGACATCTTCATATCAGGCAGTATTTGTTCTTTCGGCGGAATTCTGCATTTTCGGTCTAAACAGTGAATTATTGGTTCCAAATACTTTCGACAGAGGGCGCCATTGGTTGTTATCCGTATATCAGTTCAGACGCGATTAGTACCTGGGAACAATTAGAAATATGTTAATTCACTCCGAGTCAAGTAAGCAGCACTGAAGAGATCTAATAATATCAAAACAGCTGTATGCAGATATTGAGTCGGGGTGACTTGATATTCTCTACAATTCTTTTTTGCATTGTGAATGCAGATTTCGAGTAGCGGAAAACTTAGAACCAGTTTCCTTGAAAAATTGCTCAATAATTTTTAAATTATAAAAGAATTTTCCTTGTTCACTATATGTGATATATGAAACTGACTATATTAAACTTGTATTTTTTTCATGAATTGAGTGGTACTGATAATTTGTCCCTTTCATTATTTGTACAGTATAGAATGCAGTGGTGTAGATAACTTTTGTTACATATTTACTATTTTCGAGTTATAAAGCAAATTTATATTTTCTAAATGGAATACCCTGTATATTTATAGACTATAAAATTTTGCTTTTTTTACCTTTTCAAAAATATATGATAGTATAATTTTTTTCTCAGATACGCGCAAATAAATGACAATTTTCTAAAATTAAATGCATAAATCAATAGAAGGCCATGGATAACAACAATGAACAAGTGAAAGTTACAAATTACTAACGAATAGGTATCTTTTACTTAAAAAATACCTATAGATCTTTTTTCTATCAGTAAGTTTATGTCAACAGTTTTTTAGCGTAAAGTAACAATATTACAAACACAAATAAATAACATTATTTTAAAACAATTGAAGGTGGAGGTTCAAATTGACGACCATTTTTTCTGATGCAAAATTGGCACATCTTTGTAATTCGTTGAATAGCGTTTAAAAGAACCTTTGTTCTCATTCGCAGATTTCGAAAGGCTAAATGAATTGCCTCTCGAAGTTCTGCAATGCTGTCAGTTTTTGGCACACCAATTTCCTTCTCAATTTTTCTATAAGGACAAAGGTGTTGCTTCTGTATATCCCAAAGTATTTATATCTTTTATTTCCCTGTTCTCTTTGTTGTATATTTTAGCACGCGGGTGAAAAAATGATCCGTGCTCAACTAAATTTGCTCTCAAACGAGCAAATATCTCAAATATAATTTTTGAAAAATGTCATTTATTTGCGCGTTTCTGAAAGAAAGTGTATCCTATCATATATTTTTGAAAAGGTAAAAAAATAAAAATTTTATAGTCTATAAATATACAGGATATTCCATTTAAAAAAACAAAAGTTAGCTTTATAACTCTGTAAATAGTAAATATGTAACAAAAATTATCTACACCACTGCATTTTACGGAAAAAAATCTATAAGGATGTTGTATTATCTTTCTGATAAGATGAAGGATAACGGCGATACGTCGGGGATCGCAAAATGCAACATTTTCAAAAATGCCCTGTATCTTAAAAACTGAAAGGGCTATTGATATTATGTTGACGGCATCTTCAGTTTTACGAAACAGTATCATAGTGTCGCGAAAACCGCAACCCTCTATCTTCAAAAGATACCATTCAAAAGTATCGAAAATTGGACACGCTATACATTTCATAAAGTAAAAACTTGGTTTCTAAAAATATATTTTTCAATTATATTAAAGCATGTAACGAACATGTGAATAATGCTGCATTGTTTCTATACTGATTAAAAACCAATTTTTCAATTGTGTTTTTTTTTCAGTGGGTTCGTTATCTCTTGATGATTTATACTCATCTGGAAAAACACAGACATTCATTATTTAAAATACTCTATAATGAACAATGAAATTCTTGTTATCATATTAGGAAAAAGGAAATAATTTCAAATTTTTTCAACTCCTTGTTGCATTACGTACCAAATTTGGCACAAACCAATGTTTTACACCTCTTCAATACATACGTCAGAGAAATATAACTTTATATGCATGAATTACCATTTCAGGCACATACAAACATATTTCCAAAGAGGCAGCTCCCTCTCTGTAATTATTTCGCAGTTAGATGTGTTTTTCAAAATGGTGACGATGAATCAGCTGCTTGTCAGTATTATTGTAGATTGAGTAATAGTTTTGACAGTAACTGTCTACCTAATAAAAATTGTTTTTGTAAAAAATATACTTCTAGTAACTGCCTCATAGTGGCAAGTACCTACTCGTATTTTTGAATAATTGACATTTTTCATCTAAAAACAATTTTGTGCCATATATGGAACATTATGCAATTCAAGTATATCTGACTTGACCATATCTGCAGATTATGAATTTAGAAGATGTGAAAGAAATTTTTTCTGATATATTATGGATCCCAAGTTATTTTATGCATAAAAAAATGTAGTTATACATAATTTTAATCCAGATGAAAGTGAAGACAACATATCAGATGAAGATGAAATATTGGCTGAATAAAATATTTTTAGTTCATTTTGCATATTTGGCACAAAACAGTTTTTTGTTTTTTTTGACAAAGAATATCGTGTTTTATTTTTTGAAATATTTGTCTGGTGAAATAAATGTCTTTTTTCAACTGTATCTTTTTTTTAATCAATTTTAAAAAAATCATGCATCAAGGGGTTAATTTCAGAGAGTTTGACAATACACTGTCAATAAAATGATTAACCAGTCAGAAGACTTCTGTTCTAAAGGGTCGCCTGACTAGTTTAACTTAATTTCCTCTGAATGAAATCGAGCGGTCCCTATATAAATAGAATTTAGAACGCTACATTGCTTTTCAATCGAAGATTTTCCGCACGGAGAATTTGCACCGAAGCTTCAGGATATCTTTATTTTATGTACTCATTCTTGTCGGTTTGTATTCATTCTGAGAAAATGCTGATGTTGTTCAGTGGGGGAAAATATTTGAATAATTTACTTGAGGACTTGCGAAGTTCAACTCTTCTATTTTCTGAATGCATACAATATCACGGCAGCAATAATATTGTTGACTTATTTTTGGGAAAAATATCACTTAATAAGATGATTCGAAAAATTCATTCAACAAAAATCATCTGAATTTTCTTCTCATTATCAAAAATGATAAAATTATGAAAACTGCAGATATTCAAACGTTAATGTGAACCCTACTCAACTGTCAACATTTTTTTTTGTGTGTCCTAGAAAATATTGTGTGTCCTGAAAATATTAAAAAGAAACGGTGTCATGGGGCACCAGGTAGGAACGATGTTCCTTCGGATAATATAGAACGACCACAATTTGCAAAAACGTAACATGTGCGTGTCGGGGCGCACGACACAAGTGATAACTTATATAAATCCAAGTTGAAATAATTAATATTGAAATTTGGCGCTAAGAGCTCTCACGAGATTGTAAATTAAAAAAAATAAAAAGCCAGGGGTAACCTCTGGGATTCAAACCCAGAATTACGGCACACCAGGGCTCAGTACTTAGACCACTCGGTCGTCAACGCAATGTAAAGAATAGACGCAAAAGTGTATATAACGAGAGGATAACGTATCACCACGCTATATAATTGAATATTAACCTACAATATGTAGTCATTATTTTATGGAACAAATTTGTAAAGCTTTTTCTTTTCATTATGCCATATCTGATTCCTATCGTAACGGTTCTTTTACGCATATAAATTATACAAAATTATTTCGATGTTTCACATGTGACGTTTTCGATTTGCTGTACATGAATTCATGAGTACATATAATGCATTGGCGATTGACGTGGCGGAGTAGGATCAGAAAGAGAAGGGATGAGAGAACGGAAAGAAAGAGAGAGAAAGAGAAAGGTATACAATATTCGATTGTGTTAACCCTTAACTGGTATAGTGGGGTCTCTCGCGACCCCAGACTGTGAATGTCAGCTGTAATTTCACAAAACTTGGCAACCGCGCAGCGAGCATCTCAGTAGCCGCATGCCTTACGTTAAGTTAGTTATCGCTAAAAGCCCTAGTGTGTGACATTAATCGATTTCGAATTATTTACGTTTGGGGTCATAAGAGACCCCACCATACCAGTTAGCGATTTTTTTAGTTGCGATGGCGAGTAAGTTTTTATCACAAAAAGAGCTTGAAGAACTTGCTGCAAACCTTAGTGATATCGATGAGCCCAGAGATGATGAAAGTGACGCTGGTGAATCTTCCGAGGACCTTTCGGACAATGAAAGTGAACATAGTCTGCATGATTCAGAGTCGGAAATAGAAATAGAGAGTCAGGAGGAAAATGTGGAGGACGAAATTGTAAATGAGGAATATGTGGATGAGGTAATTGATGATGAGGAAATTGAGGATGAGCAAAATGTAAATGAGGAAAATTCTGACGAGTTAGGCCGAACAGGAAACTATTATTATGGCAAGAACCGGTATAAATGGGCAAAAAAAGCTCCAAAACAAAATGTACGAAGGCCAGCTCACAATATAGTAATGCACTTACCAGGACTTAAAGGGCCCGCTCGAGTAAAAAACCCGTCTACGCCTTACGAAGCTTGGCAACTACTTTTTACAGAGGATATTCTAATAATTATTTTGGAACATACAAATGCAAAGATAACTCTCATCCAACTACCAAGGAAACCGCGTGTCTTTTGTTGACCATTTGAGCCTAGCAGAGTTGAAAGCCTTTCTAGGATTAATCTTCTTGGCAGTAATTTTCAAATCAGGGCGAGAAGATACAGCCTCATTATTCTCAACTGATGGTACTGGAAGACCAATTTTTCGGGCTACTATGTCCCAAAAGCGGTTTTTATTTCTTTTGAGCGCAATAAGATTTGACGTTGCAAGTAGAAGAGTCAGAATCGATGAGGGTGACAAATTAGCAGCAGTATCAGAAATTTTCAATATGTTGGTAAATAATTGTCAGAAAAATTACACATGCTCTGAACATGCTACGGTTGATGAGATGTTGGTGGCATTCAGGGGTAGGTGTAGCTTTAGAATGTATATGAAAAGCAAACCTGCAAAATATGGGCTCAAAATTATGTGCTTGTGTGATTCCAAGAGCCATTATCTCCTTAACGCTTTTGTGTATACTGGAAAGAGTAACAATAGACAACCCAGAAACCTTAGCGTTCCTACTCTTGATGTTCTAAATTTAGTAAAACCTATCGAAAATACTAATAGAAACGTAACAGGGGACAACTGGTTTACGTCAATTGAGCTTATAAATGAGCTGAAATCTAGGGGCTTGACTTATGTAGGAACAGTTGAAAAAATTAGAGAGAAGTACCACCTCAGTTTCTACCGAACAAGCAACGAGAAGCAAATACATCGATTTTTGGGTTCACGAGGGACAATACAATGGTATCTTATGTTCCTAAGAAATATAGATCGGTAATTCTACTATCTTCTATGCATCATTCTGACGAGATAGATCCCGATTCACAAAAGCCAGAAATAATTAAATTTTACAACGCAACAAAGACGGGTCTAGATAGCCTGGATCAGAAATGTGCAAGTTACTCCTGTGGCCGCCGAACTAGAAGATGGCCACTGGCTATCTTTTATGCTATGTTGAACAATGCAAGAGTGAATTCATGTATTCAAAGCAGCAAATTTTGGTATCAAGATGACTAGAAGAGAACATGGCATATCTCTGGGAAAAGTACTTATCAATGATCATTTGATGAATAGAATTCGAAACAACAAGCTGCCAACAAATACAAGACAATCCATTGCTGAAATTCTAAAAATTCCAACCCCATCGTCAGAGAACCAGAGAGACCACATCAGCTAAAGAGACAAAGATGTTTCTATTGTCCACGGGCCAAAGATCAAAAATACTCAACCAGATGTTCAGACTGCTCCAAAACTGTGTGCAAGGAGCACTCGACCCAGCAAATTCAGTGTGGTTCCTGCCATGATAATAAAAATCTGTAAGGAAAACCTGCTTGTCATTTTTTTTATTGTTGGCTAAAAAGTTGTTTTTTTTTTGTTTCAGGGGAGCAGTGGATGAGTAAACAAAGCTCCCAAAAAGCTGCATTGAGAAATTACGTTTTTTTATTGTGTTTTTTCCAAAACATGTCCAAGAATGCATGATATTTTGTTAATTTTTTTTGAATAAATACTTTTTAAAAATGCGAAAGTTTTTTATCATAACTAGTCCACAATGGACCAAATAATGACAAAATGCAAAAAAAATAATGTATTGACCTTTTTTCTCTTAAATATGACCGGGGTCACTTAAGACCCCATTATATCAGCTACGTTCCAAGAAACTTGCGTACCAGTCAAGGGTTAACTAAAAGCGTGACTTTCGTCAGTCTACTTCCGTCACACTTTTAGTCTCGCATATTTTTCAGTTTGGTCCCGAAATCCCTATCTCCTCCAAGCCTGCTGTAAGGAACTTCATTCGAATTAATTAATTAAAATTGGATTTAAAAGAATTTAATTGAAATTTATTTTCTCTTGCAGGTACATTTGTGATAGTATGGAAGAAAGGTACGACATTGCTAAGTGCTGGGCAGCAAATGATAAGTAGGGAACCAAGGTTGTCACTCATAGGATTTAATCTTCAATTGAGAGATATTCGACACTCTGATCAAGGAGATTACACCTGCCAAATTGGAGATGGATCACAAGGAGATCTCATTCATACTATCGAAATTTTAAGTAAGTAAAGATTACCTATTATTTGTTTTATAATCTAGAATGTGTTGAACCCTTGAAAAATCATATTGAGTTTTAAAACCTCAGCAATTGTTTTCAAATCTTTTCAGTCGTGTATTGTTAATTTTTTCTCGAAACAGTTCTCCTTCCGCTACTTCTTCTTCTTTCATTATAGGGTAAACATTGTTTTCTTCATGCTTCAATTTTTTTTTAGGATGTATCCTCTTTTGAAAATAACCTTCGAGCACATCTCTTTTGTGGTCTTCCAACGCTTCTTTTTCAGTTTTGTGATTCGTACTTTGACTTGATAGCATGAAGTTAAAAAAAGGAGAGTACAAAGAAAAACAGAAACGTTGCTAACATATTTTGAAATATATAAAATATTTCAAATAAATATAATCCTCCAAAAAGATTTGATTTCTATGAAAGGGTTATCTAAAGGAAGTTTTGTTTGCAATCAATGTGTTGGCAAGTAACTCGTTTCTAGATTGAAGATGTAAAAGATCTTATGATCTATAGGTATTTACTTTGAAGTAAGATTTTTGTAAGCAATATCGGGCATTTTTCTGATTCGTTTAAGAACGATTGAAACTATTACTATGTAGGTAATGTAAGTCACTGCTTGCAAACTTATAAGGCGAATGCTGGGCCAGTATTAATCCTCTGAACCCTACCCACACTTCCTATGTTCCATAAATATCCCGTCTCACCTATCCTTAATGCACTTGTACATACAACTGTGTCCTCTGATCTGGCTGAAGGAGTTAATCCCAAACTCAAGCTGCCCGCCTCCCTGACGCATACTTCAGGGAGGAATGAAACACGTGTGTTTCCTTTTTTTTTCCCATACAGCACCGACTTTCATAAAAAATTGGATTTAAGTTCTAATTACCATCTATTTCAAAGTCTACCCTGTGCCAGGGGTTGCTTTCTCCCTGGGCGTGGATGCCACCCCTCCTTGGGAGTGAAAAATTTTTCATTGAAAATAAGTACGGAAATCAATTAATTGACTAAATCTGAGCAACTTTTGTTTTTTGAAGTTTTTTCTGAAAGTCAATACTTTTCCACTTATTCGCGAGTGAAATTGTTGTTTTTCAGGCAAAAAAACCACGTTTTCAGATTACTTTTCGCGAATAATAAGAAAAATAAGCATTAATCGAAAACAATGTAGAAATCAAATTTATAGCCTATAAAAAAACAAATAAATCGCGTATTTATGATGTATGCAGGCCCAATAAAAACGGAATTATTGCTTTTTGAAAGTTGATTGGTATTTTCAATCGCCAAAATGGAAAGTTCCTAAGTACAATAACCAAAAACCAATGCATTTTTCAGGGAAAACTAATGAAACTTTCTTTAAAGTCAATTTAAAAGTCTTTATTTTAATTTCTAATGAAAGTTCCTAGCATAAAAACTAAGCGAATTATGAAGAGAAAAATGTCGATTCCTTTTTATTCGATGGAAAAAAATTGTGAAAACCTCACCCTCTCTTCCACCCCATTAGAAAAATTAGGATGTATCCTCTTTTGAAAATAACCTTCGAGCACATCTCTTTTGTGGTCTTCCAACGCTTCTTTTTCAGTTTTGTGATTCGTACTTTGACTTGATAGCATGAAGTTAAAAAAAGGAGAGTACAAAGAAAAACAGAAATGTTGCTAACATATTTTGAAATTTATAAAATATTTCAAATAAATATAATCCTTCAAAAAGATTTGATTTCTATGAAAGGGTTATCTAGATTGAAGATGTAAAAACGATCTTATGATCTATAGGTATTTACTTTGAAGTAAGATTTTTGTAAGCAATATCGGACATTTTTCTGATTCGTTTAAGAACGATTGAAACTATTACTTCATTTTTCAATGTCTTTGTATGCAAAAAAAATGCTGTGTTCTATGTACACATTCAGTTACGTCTTTACGATAAGGGCACATGGAGCCCGTTCCCAGGCCTCCTGACCTTACAGGCCCAAAACGGCGATATATTCGGTTCTAAAAAAAAGCTCAATTTTTTTTTTAGCTTTTGGTAGATACTAAAAATGACCGTCAACGTTTTTCAATTGAATGAAATGTTAACTGAAAAAACAGATCCGATTTTCAATTTTTTTCTGAACGGTGAACATTTTAATAATAGTTGTTAATTATGTGCATACAAGTAATATGCTGAAAAAGCAGTGATTTTCAGGAAATAGAAAATGATTGTGCAGAAGAGAAGTTCTGAAAGGAATGATAATTTCAACCAATTCAAACCAGCAAAATTTCATTCAATATCGTATCTATTTTTTAAAATAGTTAATAAATTAATAATATTAAAATATGTTATTAGCACTAATCATAGTAAATATAAAATATATATATATATATATATATATATATATATATATATATATATATATATATATATATATATATATATATATATATATATATATATATATATATATATATATATATATATATATATATATATATATATACAGGGTAGCGAGAAAGTCTGGCAACAAGGTATTTTGAAAAATTAAATATTGTATGTCTTGGAAAATTGTTTCTCTTATTTTTTAGTAATGTGAAGCGTATTCTGTATCTTTGAAAAGAAGACAAAATCAGCTGTTCTACGATATATCACTCGACCTACGGTGCTATTTAAAAAAATTCAAGATAGCGGCGGTACACTGAATGCTGACGACACTCAAGTTTGGCAGGACCTTTGAAAATGGAAAAACACAATCCTATGCATAAACTTAAAATTTGATAATTATACGTTTAATCGTTTCAAAGAAAATACCTTGTTGCCAGACTTTCTCGCTACCCGGTACTATATGTATATACCTATATATGTGTATCTTCATTCTAAATGGATTACAAATATTTCGAGAACAGGGTTCGATGGATTGAATACCGTAGGACTACAATCAGTACTTGTCGAACTAAGAATATTTAGCGACAATCAGTACTTGTCGGACGGAACGGAATAAATTGGTCAATACCCAACCTACGAGGATTTCCGACAATCAGTAATTGTCGGACGGAACGGGAGGAGACTGGCCAATACCCAGTCTCAGGATTTTGTCGGCAATCAATACTTGTTAACGGACACGATTTAGACTGGTCAATAACAAGTCTAGTAGAGAGTTCAAAGGAGTCAGTACTTCCCGAGAACTGCCTTCTGCATTGGAAAAGAAGGAAACACACGTGTTTCATTCCTCCCTGAAGTATGTGTCAAGTACTAGATTAACTAGCTTGGTGCCTTCTGCATTCTCGGCGGTCGGGTTATATAGGCAGTGTCTTGTCCCTCCAGTGGAATAACCAGCTTGCACACAACTAACGTTGGTGCGCGAGCAACAACGTTACATGGTAGTAATCCGAGTCTTTGGCTAGCTGACTAGCATTCGGAAGGTTTCGGGTTCAAACCCAAATGCCTACTGATCGGGCATGGTTTTTTCCCAGAGGTTTCCTCGTGACTTAAATAAGTCGCTGCTATCAAATTTACAAAGGAAAATACTTTGCCAGTATTCATTCTTCGAACCCCTGCACCCTCTTCTATGAATTATTCGGTTTCTCTCATCCTGAACTGGTTGAAGGAATTCCTCTCTTTAACCTAAACATCTCGCTTGCTTCATACATACTTGAGGAAAACACATAGCCTCCCTTTCTCCTTTTAGTCGAAACAATTGAAATTACTCATTAAATATCAAAACTATTGACTGGAATAATAATCTCTAATTTGATGCAACTACAATTGGGTATTAAAACTCGATCTCGATTTCTATACCTGCCTATAGAGTAGATTCCTGGAAATAACAATGAGTTCTCATGTTTGATATGAGACGAGAATAATAACAAATTCTCTGAAATTATTGAGTCTCCATCTCTCAAACTCCATCTTCAGATTATACACTACTCGTGCCATTCTGAAACAATGGTATATATTCTTCAGAGAACACAATAACCCTTTGCTCGAATTTCGAACTTGAACCCAGCCTCATATTTCAAATTCGGTAAGGAGAATGACACGGCCCTATTGTTCTATGAACTGAGAAACGGGAAGTCGAAATGTATAATTTTGCACAAAGAGGAAGGAAGGGAGAGACGTGATAAATTGTAACAATCTAACCGCAAATGATTCGGGAAACTGTTTATAAATTACAGGACAATTGAAAGTGGAGTCACGCGTGTATTTCCACCCCTGTTGTTATTCTCCTCCTACTTGGTTGCCATTTCACGCAGTTCTTATATCAATTTCATTTTGATCATCAACGGATCCTTTCAGTAAAATCTTCAGGCACTCTCCTCAAATTAAGAACTAAAATCCTGAAATATGTGATATACTTTTATATATATATATATATATATATATATATATATATATATATATTTATATATATATATATATATATATATATATAATATAATATATAAATATATATATATATATATATATATATATATATATATATATATATATATATATATATATATATATATATATATATATATGAGCGCTTTGTCTTAAAGCAGACATAAACATTGTCAACTTATTAATTTTAATTTTTTTTACGTTCTATAATTTTTTTTGTAGTTGGAGATAAAAAGTTTTAGTTTTATAAAAACAAATCAGGAATTGTTCAATTGAATAATTTTATGAAGTAATTTAAATGTTATTTTATCAACACTTCTTTCTAGATAGATCAGAAAAAATTATCCTCAAAGAGGCAAAAATATATTTTCTAAGAAGCAAAAATTTCCTTTCTATTTTTGAAGGGTGTGTAGAACTAACAATCTAGTTCAAGATTCTACTTCCCATCACTTGCGTGGATTGAAAAAGTCTTAAAACTTGTTTGCTACTGATTTTATTTCAATTCTCCAGGGGAGGACCTCGTTCTACTGTGGGGAATGGAATACCCTCTCCGGTAAGGCCATCCCATATTAATGTAACCCGGTTTCACTTTAAAATATGGCAAGCCTATAAATACATATATATATATATATATATATATATATATATATATATATATATATATATATATATATATATATATATATATATATATATATATATATATATATATATATACTAGCGGGACCCGTCGCGGCTTCGCCCGCGTATCCATATATGTATACGTATGAATTTATTAAAATATAGTTCATATTAGTAATTAGGAAAATTCATATTTTAATAATTTTTTTTTAAACACGTACTCGTGGCGCTTTATGGTTTTCGAGCATGGTGAAGACAATTAAAAAAAGGATAAAATTTATCAAATCATTTGTTTATTTGTACTTAATATTTTCGTGAAAGAGCGGGATCACTAAGTCCATTATTTTTCGAGATTCAGCCAAAAATAGCCAATATACGAAAAACACATTTCTCCCTCTTTCAACCCCTAAATGATACAACATCAAAAAATGCAGAAAATGGTTTATTAATAAAATAATAAGGAACATTGTAGTGGAAGAACGGAATCGCTAAGTCGATTATTTTGCAGGAAATAGCCAATATAAAAAAAACAGACTTACCCCTTTTGCACCCCTAAATGATGGAATTTCAAAAAACTGAGAAACTACTTTCTAGAGTTAATTTTACTTAACATTTTCGTGAAAGAGCGGGATCGCTAAGTTTATTATTTTGCGAGAAACAGCCAAAAATAGCAAATATACGAAAAACACATTTCACCCTCTTTCAACCCCTAAATGATACAACATCAAAAAATGCAGAAAATGGTTTTTTGAGAAAATTATAAGGAACATTGTAGTGGAAGAACGGAATCGCTAAGTCGTTTATTTTGCCGGAAATAGCCAATATAAAAAAAACAGACTTACCCCTTTTGCACCCCTAAATGATGGAATTTCAAAAAACTGAGAAACTACTTTCTAGAGTTAATTTTACTTAACATTTTAGTGGAAGAACGGGATCGCTAAGTCTATTATTTTGCGAGAAACATCAAAAAACACGTTTTACCCTTTTTCAACCCCTTAACGGCGGAATTTTAAAAAACCCCGTCTTAGTGGGAATCTACATGATTAGACTTAACTTCCCACCAAATTTCAGAAATTTAAAAAATATGGTTTTTGCTGTAGACTGGATTCAATTTTTCGGCTTGTATTATATATATATATATATATATATATATATATATATATATATATATATATATATTTATATATATATATATATATATTCATATATAAAAAAGACGATTCATTTATGGCTACAGAACAAATGGGAATTAATATAAAAATGAAATGCTATTACTTCTATTCGAAATATCGAAATCAATCGAGTGAATCGTCTAGAAGAGACTCGACACCAACGACATTCCCATCCATCCTTAAGAGGTGAACGTTAGAAATATCAAGATATTCACACAACTGCCATATGCCGGAACATATCAGGCCCAAACTTCCTATGTCAAATGGCATCGAATAAAGCATGAGTCTATCTACTTATATATTATTATAGGTGACTATCATTGGATAGACAGGAGTAACTATGAAGACATCGATGTCTCGATATGTTTATACATCATATCTGCAGCAAACTATCCAAGTTGTATTCAAATCTTAATTTAGTGTGCCCATTTTTTCTGACCAATGACATCAATATAAATTAATTCCTAAACATCATTTATGATTAGTGCCATTTCAAAAATATCGAATATTTTCTCAGGTTTTCTGGAACATGTGAAAAATAAGAATTTTATTGATTTGGAGAATAATCAAACTTTAATATAAACAAAATAATTATAATTAAAAAAGGGATGTAAAATACACTTGTTGGCCTAAGTCAATGATTATATCATTTGCCATTATTGTGAGGGGTAATGTGGCATTCCTAGTGTTAGAATATATATAACAAGCTTTCTTGGAAGCTTATTCAATAATATTCAACAGATCAACAAGCATGTTTCACATATTTATATTGAACATTGCAAATTATCGCATGAAGTGTTTGTTAATGTCTCTATATTGTAGTAGCTACCAGAATTTTCATTTATTGCATATATATGACATAGATTAGCGTAGTAGCGATTTCTTCTTGGACATATGGGTTTGGATTACTACAATTCTTCATTTTTAATTCTTGAAGTAAGTAATGTATGCGGAAATTCAGAGATGGTGTAACGATCTCCATTCAGCATAGTATATTAGTTCAGTCAATGACCATTTTCCCGTGTATTTATCCCATACATTTACCAAGCTAGTTAGTTGAGTACGCTAGGTACGCTGGGTCTCACCTATCCTTAATGCACTTGTACATACAAGTGTATCCTCTGAACTGGCTGAAGGAGTTAATCCCAAACTCAAGCTGCCCGCCTCCCTGACACATACTTCAGGGAGGAATGAAACACGTGTGTTTCCTTTTTTTTTCCATACAGCACCGACTTTCATAAAAAATTGGATTTAAGTTCAAATTACCATCTATTTCAAAGTCTACCCTGTGCCAGGGGTTGCTTCCTCCCTGGACGTGGATGCCACCCCTCCTTGGGGTGAAAAATTTTTCATTGAAAATAAGTACGGAAATCAATGAATTGACTAATTCTGAGCAACTTTTGTTTCTTGAAGTTTTTTCTGAAAGTCAATACTTTTCCACTTATGAAATTGTCGTTTTTCAGGCAAAAAAACCAAGTTTTCAGATTCTTTTTCGCGAATAACTAGAAAAATATGCATTTAATCGAAAAAATATAGAAATCAAATTTATAGCCTATAAAAAAAAAGAAAATCGCGTATTTATGATGTATACAGGCCCAATAAAAACGGAATTATTGCTTTTTGAAAGTTGATTGATATTTTCAATCGCCAAAATGGAAAGTTTCTACGTACAATTACCAAAAACCAATGCATTTTTCGGGGAAAACTCATGAAACTTTTTTTGAAGTCCTTTGAAAAGTCTTTATTTCAATTTCTAATGAAAGAAAGTTCCTAGCATCAAAACTAAGCGAGTTATGAAGAGAAAAATGTCGATTCCTTTTTATTCGTTGGAAAAAAATAGTGAAAACCTCACCCCCTCTTCCACCCCATTAGAAAAAAATTGTTACCACTTTACAATTCACTTCATTTATGTTCTTAAAATACGTATTGAGTGTTTGACCAGTTTAAAGTATTTTTTTCTGAAAAACATTGAGTTTGACGAGAGAAAAAAATTTCATTTTTTTGTAGGATAAAACCTGAGTAAGATATGGCCATTTAAAGCTTGAGTGTGTTCGCGCAAAGTACCTTTTTTGAGCCCTTTTAGCATGAACCTTTTTGAAAATAAAACGTGAAAAAAAGTTTTATTCAAATAAGCTCATAGTTCTTAAAACCAAAAAAAACCAAACACACATTTTTGTAGAAATTAGAATATGTATATTAGTATATTGATGAATACACATAGTGGTAAATACCAATCAACTTTCATCAAGCAATATTTCCATTTGTATTGGGTCAGAATACATTATAAATACACGATTTTCTTTGTTTTTTTATAAGCTATAATTTAGTTCTCTACAGATCTTTCGATTAAATGCATATTTTTCCAGTTATTCGCGAAAAAGAATCTGAAAACGTGTTTTTTTTTGCCTGGAAAACGACAATTTCACTCGCGAATAAGCGGAAAAGTATTGACTTTCAGAAGAAACTTCATGAAGCCAAAGTTGCTCAGAATTAGTCAATTCATTGATTTCCGTACTTATTTTCAATGAAAAATTTTTCACCCCCAAGAAGGGGTGGCATCCACGCCCAGAGAAAAAACAACCCTTGGCACAGGGTAGACTTTGAAATAGATAGTAATTAGAACCTAAATCCAAATTTTCATACAAATCGGTGCTGTATGGGATAAATACACAGTTCACACTTTTTTTACCGTCATTGACTGGACTATATCTGTCATTAGATATGAGTGGTGAACAAGAGGAGCTCTTAATATAAATATAAATATAGATATTTCCATAATTAAATTATTCTTAAAGGTTGTTAATTCATTTCATTCTGCTTGCTATTTAATCCATAATATGTTGCAAAAAAGACCTATCGTCTTTTTTTTACTGTGATAATATATTTCTTTCTTGTTTCATGTCCGACTGATATTAATTTTCTCAATAAATGTCTTATTGCGCTAATACATGCAAAATTTCTTGAGGTTTTATTTTTGCGCTGCGATAACAATAGATTTTCCTGATTTCTTCAGTTATATTCTGGATGTGATAAAGAAGGAGTTAATGCTGAGGATAAGACAATGGGTATCATTGTAAATGGGAGATAACGTCGGGCAGAGGAAGATGCCATAAAGAGCTTCCGAAGTTTCCATACCAAATACACCCAGGGGGCGCTCGCAGCAATTTTACAACAAATTGTGATCGTTTGTTAAACTCGAGGAACGTTTTATTGTAGCTCGTTTTCCCTCTATAGGATCTGCGGTTTATGTTCCCAGTATATTTACATACTCCACTGTTCGGCTTCGGTTAGGTGAGGAGAGGTTTGGAATACTTGATGAGAGAAAGTAATATCGACCTAAAATTATATTGATGCTCCATTGTGACCCACGTTAATCTGGTTTTGTGGTTTTGAAGGATCAGGATAGGAATGGAGTTCAGGTGTTCAAATTGAAGGTGGTTTAATATAAACATGTTCTTGCTCAGAGCCGATTAATCGCTACAAAGCCCCTACTATGCGAGTGAACTAAAACTTAGATCCATGTTATTTTTCAGATTGATGTTGTTTGTCAGAATTAATCTTCGAACAAAATGAGCATCGATTTGTCAGTCTAATACGAACTTTAATATTTGGAACATGCTCATTTTCTCACGTTAAATTGGAAAATTGTTTTTTCTGAATTCTTTTAGTTTTGAAGATAATATTGATGTTTTTTGGACTTCGAGACAGTATATAAGTTTATGTTTCAAGGAAATACGGAATAGTTTCAGGCAGATGATCTGATTACATTTCTAGAGCTGATGAGGAAAATAAAATTCCATTAGCTTGGTAATCGTAATGCAGCTCGATTCATGTTTTCTATCTGCAATTTATTATTCAATTCAGTATTATATTAAATGCAGAAATCAATAAATTTGATTTTCAAATTTTTTCATATCAGATTTTTAATTTCCATTGATTAACTAATTGATTGGGCCGATACTTGATGAAAATCCATTATAATATTCTAAATAAAACTTCACAGTTTTTGATTTTCACTATATTTTCTTAACATGACAATTGTTTCGCCGAACACAGTGGCTTCTTCAGATGTATAATACATACTAAGTTTTACAACGAGAATATTGAAATCTTTTCTAGATTTAATATTGAATATTTGTGCCTATTGTGCTTTCCCAGCTCATTAACAGTTTGTACTTTCTACCTGCTAAGTGATTACGTTTAGGTTTCCCCATTCTTATTGTATATTCCCTTCCTTCACCTTTCAATATTCTCGATGTAAAAGTTAGTATGTATTATACATCTGAAGAAGCTACTGTGTTTGGCGAAACAATTGTCACGTTAACAAAATATAGTGAAAATCAAAAACTGTGATGTGTTATTCACAATATTTCATTGATTATTTAATATTTCATTGTTGAGATGTGAAGAGTACAGAATAATATGTTTTAAATAGCAGTCACAATGACATAAATTAACAACATTGAAGAGTAATTAAATGAAAAAAAAACAATTGAAAGAAATGTATCTGATACTATTTAACAATTTATTAACCAGAAAAAAAAATATCAAAAGAAGTTTGAGGTGAACTAGTCACCTGTACAACATTACATGTAATATTCCCACAGAAGTGAACTAAGTCACTTGTACATAGGCTGGCCAACTTAAAAATAATACAAAAAATTTAAAAAAACTTCACACCAACATAACAATGAATAAAATAAAATGAAATATAATGCAAAATAAGATATAAAATAAAACAAGATATAAAAGAAAGTAAAATAAAACATCAAATATAATGTGAAAGCCCTATGAATTCCCATTGAATTCCAACACTAGACGCTCTGCATCTAATAATTTTCCATGATGAAATTTTTTAACTTCTTCTTTATGTTGGCTTTATCAGTTGTTAATACTTTAAGATTATCACTTAACATGTTGAACACTTTTACAGCATTATAATAGCTATTTTTTGCACCTACTCGTTTACTTATTTTTGGCAACTGTATACTCTTATTCCTAGTATTGCGATGTTATAACTTCTAAATGGAACAGTTGAACCGGGGTAAGAGGATTAAATTTCGTCTGAATATTATGCTTGTTTATGATTTTTAGTATTTTCTTTTGAGTTTTCTGAATAAAGTTTAAGTTATTGTTGTACGCTCCCCCCAGGCTACTATTCCATAATTCATTAAGCTCTGAAAAAACGCAAAATAAATTATCATCAATGTGTCAGTTTTCATGAAATTTTCAATTTTGACAAAGATAAATATTAGATATCTAGATTTTTTCAATATAATCAATATGTTTATCCCATTTCATATTGAAATCGAAAATTATACCTAAGTATTTGTGATGATCTACTCTTTTCAGTACATGATTACCCATATTTATATTCAAATTAAGCGGCACGCTATCACAGTAGTTACCATATGCTATATATACAGTCTTATCGATATTTAAAGATAGTTTATTGTGAGTAAGCCAATTAGCCACAGCGTTCAGATCATTCATCAATCTCTCCCCCGCCTCCTTCCACGTGTCATCACTCGAGATGATGACGGTGTCATCAGCATAGGATACTATTGAACTATCTGGCATATCTTTCAGTAAATCGTTAACGTAGAGCACGAAAAGTATTGAACCTAAAATTGTTCCTTGTGGAACACCGATAGTTATGTCTTTATAATTACTTATAACTTGATTGATCTTTACTCTTTGTTTCCTACCTCAAAGATAGCTTGTCAATAATTTTAAGGCATTGCCTCTTATTCCATATCTTTCTAATTTGTTCAACAGGATTTCATGATCTACTGTATCAAAGGCTTTTGTCAGGTCAAGAAAGGCTGTGATTATTGGTTTACTCCTATCTAATTTCTTATATATTATGTTAGTTAGATGATGTAAGGCTTCAGTGGTTCCCCTATTTCTCACAAAGCCAAATTGCTTATCAGATATTATATTACATTTATTTAGAAACACAAAAAGTATGTTAAATATTATTTTCTGAAAAATTTTAGCTATATTAGAGATGAGCGAAATTGGTCTGTAGTTTTTGATACTAGTTTTATCTAGTTTTTTTTATTGTATTGATACAATTTTATCTTTGAAAGTAATAAAACATTTAACCATTATTTTGAGTGGAAGTGACATTTAATTGATATTATGAAATAAGAACAAGTTTATTAAAACTTAATGTCCGCTATATTCACATAAAATAACAATTTTTTTTGACAACACAGTGTCTTCATCATATTGAGTTACAAACTAATTCTTAAAATATAGTATACTGTTTATATACTTTATGAATTGTTCTAGCAATGGGTATTAACAACAGGGGGTTGTATTTATGTTTCCCAGAACGGTATTAATTGATTTTGTGTGAAAGACCCTATTGTTCATTAACAAATTGAGTCTCCAATTATTTTTCAATAACAATCCTAATAAAGTTTTCAAAACCAACAATTCTTTGAGTGAACAAAACTAAATTTGAATTTACTACGTTTATTATCACAAAATATTTTGAAAAATATAACACTGCGATTGCAATTTCGGTCACTAGACCATCATCGGGCAGATTGAGTTAAGAACTGAATACAGAAGAATTATAGATTTGAGCATTCGGGTGGGAAAGGATTATTGCAGGTACCTAAATAGACAAGAGGAACATATTTCAAGAAGGGCTAATCGAGTGAATTTCCCAAATTGGTTCAATACAATGTTCTTAGAAAAGTCGTTATTGTTTGAATACACTAAATATAGGAGAATATATCAAGTCAATCTGGTCGTTCAGCAAGATATCTTTTGCATTATGATTGAGTTTAAAAATTTCTAATGATTCTAAGTAAGTAAGTTTGGTTCCTTTCGGTAATTTTTGCATGATTTGAAAATTATCTATTTGTGGAAATGGGTGGTGGTTTTCACGGCAATGATTTGAAAACGTTGAATCCGTTTTATTTTTCAAAAAAGATTGTTGGTGTTCTTTAAATCTTGTCTTGAACGATCGACCAGTCTGACCTATATATACTCCTTTACATACAGGACAAATCAACTTATAAACTCCTGAACTTTCAAATTATGAAAGCCATCAGGTTCCAAAACCAAATAAATATTTAGACGACATAAAATCCTTGAAACATAAAATTGAAATTAATAATTTAACTATCACTAAAGCAGATAAATCCGATGCGATAGTAGTTCTCTCAAGAAATGATTATGTTTCCAAAATGAATAATTTTCTTCAAACGGAACAAATTAAACAAATATCAGTCGATCCAACAAATAAATTTCAAAAAAATGTTAGACAAGTCCTTCAGAAAATTTCCCCAAATACACTATCAAAACCTAATTTTTCAATAATACATATGAACCCTGGAACTCCAAAACTTTACGGATTAATAAAAAACCACAAAGAAAATAGCCCAATACGACCTGTAGTTTCTCACATAAATAGCCCAACGTATAAATTAGCCAAAGAACTGAATTTCACATTCATAAAATTAACTAATTTCACTCCAAAATATACAGTAAAGAACTCTGTTGATTTAGTACAGAAACTTAAAAACTTTGTAACTCCTGCTAACTCTTTTCTTGTTAGCTTCGATGTTGATAATATGTTCTCCAATATACCAGCAGATGAGTGTTTACCACTTGTCTTAGATATTTTGCAACAATTCACTATGGATATTATTAAAATAAATGATATCATTTTCTTATTAGATATATGTCTTAGTCAAAATAACTTCCAGTTTGATAACAAAATTTTTGAACAATCTAGTGGGCTGGCTATGGGTTCCCCCTTAAGTCCGCTTATTGCAGACATTTTCATGTCACATATAGAGAACATAATATTCAATTCTACAAAAGCATCGCATATAAGTTTTTGGCATAGATACGTTGATGATGTAATTGCTTGTTTTAAGGGCACCGCGAGACAATTAGATCAGTTTTTGAATTATATTAATAGCAATCACCAAAATATAAAGTTCAAAATTGAAAAAGAATTAGATCGACAAATAAACTTCTTGGATTTAACTACCTTTCATAATAATAATACTTTGAGTTTCGATATATATAGAAAATCAACTTTCACGGATATATGTATTCCGTTGGATTCAAATCATCCTCTTTCCCATAAACATTCAGCTTTTAATTCAATGATCCACAGAGCGTTTTCAATTCCATTATCCGCAACAAATTTAGCAAAAGAAATTTCGCCTATAAAAATAATTGCGTCAAATAATGGTTTTCATACAAGTTTGATAGATAAAATGATAAACAAGAAACGTAGTCAACTAGCGTACAACAGCATATATCCTCAATTAAAAGTAGAAAAATCGGAAAAATTCACATCTTCAACATATTTTGGTCCTCTAACAGAAAAAGTTGCTAATGTCATACCTAAATGTAATATTAAAATTGCTTTCAAACCTAAGACAAAACTCTCAGGATTTTTATTCAATGCCAAAGATATCATTTCAAAATTTGAAAGTTCAGGAGTTTATAAGTTGATTTGTCCTGTATGTAAAGGAGTATATATAGGTCAGACTGGTCGATCGTTCAAGACAAGATTTAAAGAACACCAACAATCTTTTTTGAAAAATAAAACGGATTCAACGTTTTCAAATCATTGCCGTGAAAACCACCACCCATTTCCACAAATAGATAATTTTCAAATCATGCACAAATTACCGAAAGGAACCAAACTTACTTACTTAGAATCATTAGAAATTTTTAAACTCAATCATAATGCAAAAGATATCTTGCTGAACGACCAGATTGACTTGATATATTCTCCTATATTTAGTGTATTCAAACAATAACGACTTTTCTAAGAACATTGTATTGTACCAATTTGGGAAATTCACTCGATTAGCCCTTCTTGAAATATGTTCCTCTTGTCTATTTAGGTACCTGCAATAATCCTTTCCCACCCGTAAGCGCAAATCTATAATTATTCTGTATTCAGTTCTTAACTCAATCTGCCTGGTCTAGTGACCGAAATTGCAATCGCAGTGTTATATTTTTCAAAATATTTTGTGATAATAAACGTAGTAAATTCAAATTTAGTTTTGTTCATCATGTTAAATTATCACGTAGTAACGACGGATTCCATCAACTATTTAAATTCTTTGAGTACAATCATCAAAAACAATAAACGGAAATTAGATAAAAATAATAAATCAGTAGTTTATAGACTTGGGTATAATTCATGTACTGAATTTCATATAAGTCAGTTGGTTAGATCTTTTTATAATAGAATCAAAGAACATGAAAATATTATGTTAATAATAAGAGCAAATCAAACCATTTACTAGAAGACTCTCATGATTTAAACCATAATTTCAAAGTTTTACAAACGGAAAATAAGTTTCGAAAGTTGAATTTATTAGAATCTTTGAAAATTTTGAAACATAAATCTTTATATCTTTTACTTATTGAGCAACCAGCACTTGGTAATTCGCCGTTATTAAAGCTGGTATTTGAAACCTCATAATAGTTAACCACTCCAAATAAGTTAATACCTGCAATACCGTTGTGGGAATCATGAATACACCCATCTGTTGTTAATATCCATTGTTCGAACTTTCAGATAGTATACAAGCACTGTAATATATTTTGAGAATTAATTTGCAACTCAATCTGATAAAGACAGTGTGTTGTCGAAACAATTGTCATTTTATGTGAATATAGAGAAAATAAAGTTTTAATAAACGTGTTCACATTTTATTCCTATTCCTATTCCTGCAAAACCATGCCATTAAAATAGTCGATTCTGTCAGATTTGTAGGCCTCTTTATCGACAATAATCTCAAATTTTCACAGCATATGCATGTCTTAGCTAAAAAATTATCATCGGCCTGTTTCGCCATTAAATCCATCTCAAGTGAATTAGATACGGCATCTACAAGAATTGCCTATTTTGCATTTTTCGAATCTCATCTTCGTTATGGTCTTCCCTTCTGGGGTTCATGTATTTCTTCACAACTTGACACTATTCTCAAATTGCAGAGAAGAGCAATTCGTAACATGTTTGTACTGAAAAATAGGGCTCATTGCAAACCTTACTTCGAGAAAAATAGAATTTTGACGCTTCCGTCTTTATATTTACTTTAATCCGTGTGCTTCATTCATAAGTTTTTTCATGCCGTACCCTTGGTGTCACAACACGGGTATTCCACCAGATCTTCGGGACATCATGTTCACCTCCCTATTCCTTCCTCTGAATTAACAAAAAAGTCCATCATTTACAATGCTAAGAAAATTTAAAATCAGCTTCCAGAGGTATTAAAATCTATAACTTCCTTGATCAATTTTCGGATACAAACAAAATCATATTTTCTTGATAGACCTTATCACTCTATAGAGGACTACTATTCTGAGCTTTGATCTGATTGATCGATATAACCAAATTGAATAAAACAGGCATCAGCTTCGATTGAGGAGGATTTATTGTGAAGTTTGTATGTATTGTTTATGGAAATGTGGTTTGATTTTTATTTCTAGGTTAACATTATTAAGTTACTATTTTTTCGCTTTGTCAATAAAATTTATAATTTTAAGTCAATAAAGCATATTTGATTTGATTAATATTGATTATTATTAAAAGATGAACAAAATAATTTTTATTTTATTTTATTTTTTATTTAACAACAAGGAATACAAACAGGCTGTGTTGCCCAAAAACAGTATTCGCTAAATTACAATTGAAAGGATAAATACTATATGTAATTGACTTAGAATTTAAAATTTATAATTTTTTTTTTTTTAAATACAATTTTATACAATTTTACAAAAGATAAGATAAGATAAATCCCTATTCCAAAAATTTACGTTTTAAGGTTTTTTTAGTTAACGGTCCTGAAGTAGAAAATATGTCAACCTCCAAACCAAAAGCATTTCCAGTTTGTAACATCCTACAAAGCGGGGAATTTTGTGCACTGTTAGTTCTCCTGAAGGGAACATAAAACGAATTTTGTAATCGCAACCGCGGATCTGGAACAGTAAACGAAATGCTCTGCAGAATGCTAGGCACTGACAAAAAATTATTAATTATTTTTTGTAAAAAAATGAAATCTGTTATTTTTCTTCGATCTGCCAAACTTATTAGTTTAAAAATTTTGCGAGCTTCGATATAGTCATGATTTGAAATATTGACATCGTATCTAAAACCAAGAAATCTTAAAAATTTATTTTGGACACTTTCAAGTCTGCTAATATAGCAAGCGTACATGGGGTTCCAAATCAAAGATCCAAAGTTTAATCTACTAAACACAAAAGAATAGTACAAAGTTAAAAAAGTTTTTATATAATTATCAACTTAATCAGTACATTCAGTCTTAGTAATTACTAGTTTGTAATAAATAAGTGGAAGGATCAACGAAACAACGGAATAAAAAAAAATTTACCTCATGAAAGATTTTTTAAGTATCCACCAGTATTATCACTTCCGTAGAGTGTAGAATCGATTACTAATCATTTGTTTAAATAGCTGCAAAAATTCTAACTACGTAAGTATTCAGCATTCTTATTTTTCCAGCAACTCGTTTCCTGAAAACTCTTGAAAGTAAAGAGCCCTTTCTCACGAGCACAATCAATCAATATTTGTAGGTTCAAATAGAGATAATTTGTTTTGTGGAAATATGCAATTTTACATTCTGTTTCCCAGTCATTTGTTCGAAAATCAACCCCAACCTACGCCACCCTCGAGAGTAAACTTTTATCTACTTGAGAAGAAATGATAAATATTGGTACGTTCAATTCCAAGTATTTCTCGCCTCAATATATCATCCTGCATCTTATAGTGAATGAGAATTCGTTGATTTATATACGAAAATAATATTTTAGAAACGTGAAAAATGTGTTAAAATATGTTCATATTTTTCTGATGAGTACATTTCAACTGGTGGTTTATATAAGACTTAGGGTTAATCTACATGATGGCTGAAGACATTGGCGGCTCATAAGTTTGTCTTCAGTGGGAGGGGGGGTGCAAAAATAATATTGGGATATACATATTTGTGTTTCAATTCAAATATAGAAATATCGATACTTACTTCCAACATCCGAATAGATCTGTTTTTGGTTTCAGGCTAAATCTTCAGCCATTAGAATATCTTCAAGGCATTTATCAATTTTTCTAAATCAATAATTTTCTTAATGTACCTTTATACTCACTACTTATCTTTTGAAGCTAAAATACATTCTTCTTTTCTTATCCACTATGAACTTCCCTATCACCTCTTCATTAAAATCAGGAATTATTTTAACTAAAGCACGTTCAATTGATAACATGGCCAAAGCACTAAGACGATCTTCATGCATAGTATTTCTTAGAAAAGATTTAATAAGTTTTAACTACGAAAAACATCTCTCTGGTTCTGCTGTTGTCATTGGTATAGTCACTAATATTCGCAAAGTGTTCGTAATTTCTTTAAAAGCAGTATCTAAACCTAACGACATGATAAAATGTAATGTGTTAGTTTGAATGGTTTCGACAATGTTTCTTCTGTATTTGTGGAGTTCTGGACTTCCATTGTCTATAAAAATATATCTGAAACAAAAATAAAAGAAAAGAAAATTTGATTAGTAAATGGCAAGAAAAGAAAATAGCTGAAAAAATTAAATTCAATAAATTAGTAGTATCTGAAAAAAAAAAAAAGAAATGAAATGAGATTAGTAAATAATAAGTAGGAAAATGGTGAAAAAATAAAATTATACAATATACACGACGTTTCGGTTAGTTGGGTATCTCTAACCGTTCTCAAGTGTAAACTGTTTACACTTGAGAACGGTTAGAGATACCCAACTAACCGAAACGTCGTGTATATTGTATAATTTTATTTTTTCACCATTTTCCTACTTATTATTTACTAATCTCATTTCATTTCTTTTTTTTTTTTTTTTTTTTTTTTTTTTTTTCAGATACTACTAATTTATTGAATTTAATTTTTTCAGCTATTTTCTTTTCTTGCCATTTACTAATCAAATTTTCTTTTCTTTTATTTTTGTTTCAGATATATTTTTATAGACAATGGAAGTCCAGAACTCCACAAATATAAAATGTAATGTTTTACAGCAGCCCGAAATGTCTGAATTATTCTTTTTTTTTGTAATTTTCATGTTTTTTAATCTTGTCTACCAAATGTTTGAGATCACGAACTCCTTTCTTTTGTAATTTTCATCGCCTTCAAGTATTAAACAAACAAAACAAAAAATAAGCATTACTTTCATCACATCCACACAACCACGGAGTCTTGTTGTAGATGTTTTCATCAATTTTTCGCCTAAAACCCGGTCGACGTGCCGGCCGATTTTTATACTCTTTCTGTTCCTGAATTATATTCGAAACTTACGTTGGACGTCTATTATCTTTTCAAATCCAAAAAAACAATCGGCAAAAGAAAAACAATACAGCCTTCACAACCATCCGCCAACACAGCAGGTGATCTTCATGCGGGCCCAGACACGTTGAGTCCGTAGCAGTCTTCTCCACCGGCCCCCGGAGTACGTCATCTCGCCTTGCCTTTCATATCTACAATGAATTAATTTAAAGATCTTAAATTCTTACGATATTTTTGCCAATGTTTTATTTTCGATTTTAAAATTATTTATTGAAATCAACAATTCACCACAATGAATACTTCAACTGCGCACTAAATCATTTTTATCAAATGTAGAGCTTATCTACGGAACGCCTCATTGAATTTTAAAGAACCTCCGGAGTTAAGTAACAAAATTCTTGCACAAAAAGTCGATTACTTTCAGGGTGACTTTCATAAACAACCGACTTCAGATTTCTTTTGGACTTAAACTAGAAGACGAACCTGGCCTATCTAGAGCCCCACGCAGCAATATCAAATTTGAAATTACAAAACTCCAGTAATTCATTTGTATTTCCTGAAAACGAATTAAAGAACTTTTATTCACAAATTCAGAATCAGTGTTAATTGCAAAAATGAATCAGAGATCTACAAAGTGCAACAACAAAACAAGTAATAATGTAAATTGACCTATTTAAGATTTTTGGAGTTTACCCCCGCGGTATGAAAATTTTATGAGGAGCAAAATCGAGCGACAACTAAAAGTGAAATGTTACTTTCCTTTGCGCAACGTACTGTGCGCATCTTTCACTTCGAGATTATTATATCGCCGCATATATAAGGGTATACCGGCAACGGTTGTTGCACCAAGCTAGTTAGTCGAGTATGTTAGGTACGCTGGCTAGTATTTGGGAGGTCTCGGGTTCAAACCCCGGGGCCGACTGGTCTGCCATGAGTTTTTTTCAGAGGTTTCCTCATGGTAATGTAAGTCACTACTTGCAAACTTATAAGGCGAATGTTGGGCCAGTATTAATCCTCTGAACCCTACCCACACTTTCTATGTTCCATAAATATCCCGTCTCATCTATCCTTAATGCACTTGTACATACAAGTGTATCCTCTGATCTGGCTGAAGGAGTTAATCTCAAACTCAAGCTGCCCGCCTCCCTGACACATACTTCAGGGAGGAATGAAACACGTGTGTTTCCTTTTTTTTTTGCCTTTATTGGGGTATATTCGAAAATTACGATGGAGTGAAAGGATTTGTTTAGATTTTTAGAATATTGCTTAAGTTTTATAGTGACTAGTTCAAAATGATATATATTTATGTGTTAAAATTTAAAATAATACGATTCTTTCTAGAATTCTTAGGAGGGCGGAGACCTAGAGTCCTCCTTCACCAGCCGCCACTGGCTGAAGAGTATGTAAAATTATCTTTTGAAAATTTTTGTATTTACTAACTAGATCAAAAGTATGTCGCGTTTCAAACCATGCAACTGTCTATCAAAAAGTGCAGTTTACCATAGTTCATCATACACATAAATTGTTTATGTGTTGTTCTAATTTATTATCAATTTATGAGGCCAATAGATACTTGGTGAAAATTAATACTACTAGATAATGGAACAATATTGATAACAATTTTCACATATATTTATCAAAAATGCATAATGCGCATTTCGACACAGTACTTCTTCGTCAAATACTTACTAAACTCTAGAATAACGCTGAAGAAATTGTCAAATTGTGCATGTTCTATTTCTCCCTGAAGTATGTGCGAGGGAGGTTTTTTGGGGATGAACTCCTTCAGTCAGATATACATACTTGTATGTACAAGTTATGAACTTGTATCAACCAAATCAGAGGACACTTGTATGTAGAAGTGCTTAAAAATGGGTTAAACAGAATATTTATGAAAGAGAGAAAGTGTGGGTTGGGTTCAAAGGATAAATACTGGCCCAGCATTCGCCTTCTGGGTATTAAGTTGCTGAACAAACTTCCTCAAAACCGGAAGGAACTGAGTAGAAAGTTTTTCAAACAAAGCGTGAAGGTCTTTTTGACGAAAAATATATTCAATTCCATACAAGAATTTTTGGATTTTAAATTGTAGATTGTAATGCAAGATTTTTTGGGTTTCAAATATTTCATCTCTTATTGTCTCTTGAGCCAGTTGCCATTGTAATTTGTTGAATTGTATTTGATGTTTGGTGTGATTTTAGCATTTTAAACTATATACTTGTAAATTCGATGGACGATGAATCAACTCTGTGGTAGTTCATATTTATATTAAAAAAATTAAATAATAAGAAAACAACTTGTCTAAAAACCACAAAATGAAAATAACTTTTTTATTCGACTAGTTTCGCCTGTTACAGCATTATCAAGACTGAATACATAATTGTATTCAGTCTTGATAATGCTTATATATATGCTTGATATTGTATTATGTATTCAGTCTTGATAATGCTGTAACAGGCGAAACTAGTCGAATAAAAAAGTTATTTTCATTTTGTGGTTTTTAGACAAGTTGTTTTCTTATTATTTAATTTTTTTAATATATATACTTGTATTTACCTCTGACGCACCTTGTAAGTTATTGAAGGTTAATTTGATTTATTATTTGTGATTGTATCAAACGCAAAAATAAATTCAATTTCTATCTAATTTTCGAAAGGAATTGCATATAATTAAACAAATGGCAGTGAATAATGGTTATTCACCCAATATGATTGACAGCCTCATTCAGAGGAAAAAATACAAAATGGTAATTTCAGAAGTTTACCCACTTATAACCGAGAAAAGTAGAGTATTCAACAGTTTAACATACTTGGGCAAACCTTCCGAAAACCTGAAATTGTTTTTTCATAAACAAAATTTCAAAATTTCATATAAAACCAACAATAGCATTGGAAAATTGATTAAAAACAACAAATCAAAAATTCATAGAGATGAACGTACTGGTGTTTATAGACTCGACTGTAACGATTGTGAAAAATTCTATATAGGACGTACAATTAGAAATTTCAAAACTCGAATACACGAACACCATTTTTTTTTTTTTTTTTAAATCGAGGTGAAAACTTCAAAAGCGATACCGGTTGCGAACCCGGCCTGTGTGGGATTCAATAATTGATATATATATATATATATATATATATATAAAATATATATCAACATTGCCTACCCACTAAAAACACCTCTGTTCTTTCGGTTTCCGGGCATTAGCATACTAAACCTCCAGTCTCACACTTAGATTAGGACTCTCGTGCTGCGGTCAGCACTAGAACCTGTTCCCTTCCTTGTGTCTATATTTCAAGACCCAAGTGTATATCTCTCTGCGTCGCGTCGCATTAATTTTGAAATCAAGTAAACATACCTGACGACTGCCCGTGGCATTCTCTGTCGACTGGAGGTATGTTCGCTTGATCCCAGGTTGGTTCGATCTTGATCAATGCTCATCACTCCGACCTCGAGATCCAACATCTATTTTCACACTCGTCGTCTGCAACGGCAATTACTCCGACATCGAGATCCAATATCCATCTTCACTCTCGTCGTCTGCAACGAGCATCATTCGTCTTCGAACCTGACGATCCGCTTCCATCCCACCGTGCCGTCCTCTGTTGGGCGCTTCTCCTTACTAGCGAACCGATGAAGAACGTGTCTGATGGACAATCTTTCAGCCCATCTAGGTCCTTCTTCACTCCTCGTCGTCTTCAGTTTCAGTCGCTTGCCGTCGAATTCACCGCTTTCCCAGGGCGATGCTGCTTCCTCGGTGGTCTGGTCTCGAATGTCGAACACCAACGTAGCTATATTAAGCAGAAAACTGACTCTAATTATGCGTGCCATCTTATTCAAGAAAACCATACCTTTAATCACAATTATAATATATTACAATTATAAAATAGTATTCATAAAACCAACTGTTGGGAATCCCTATACATCAATAAATATAAAAATTCCGGAACCTAGTTAACGACCAGATTGAAGTAAACCCTTCTCCTCTCATTAATCTGTTCAATGTACCTACTAATAGCTCTGAATGAATTTCTTATTGTTATTTAGTTTCTCTAGGAACCCCTCAGTTATATTCAATTTTCATATAAATAGATTGTTTCGTAAAACCATAGGTTGGTACGAGATGAAGTCAATGTTATGACGAAACGCGTTTACTCAATAGATTTTTATTTCAACCTGTGAAAAATAAGTTTTCTTTTTCTATTCTATAGTGCAAATCAAAAACCCAAGTATTATTTACATTATTGTGATGGAATTTAACCAAGTATCGTCCCCAATCAATTGGTTAATTTCTGTAATAACTACTTTTCATCATACATCATTTTTTGCAATACAAATGTGAACAATATTCATTTCAGCAAAAATGTACGCCTTTGATCCCTTCTCCAATTATTACAGGATCGACCCGAAGTGTTTTGCAGGTAAATAGAAATTTGATGAATTCGCTGCTGCAAATGCAAACAACAGTATATAGGCAAAGTAAGGTTCAACCATAAATTAAATTCGAAACTGTTTGTTTTACATTAAGCGCTTAAATTAAAACAAACATTTCTCTAATAGCCTGAAAATCATGGTGTACACCGATATATTCCAGGATGATAATAATTATTATTCATACTGTCGTCCGCATTTTCGAATTCTCGATTCTGTTTGTTCGCCCATAATCGCTGAGCTTTTAATAAATATTCATTTGAATCGGTTGTTCATTTCAACAATTGATGAATACCGAATCGGATAATAGAGTTCTGGAATTGATTCTTTGAAAGAAATGGGCCAAACGAAGTAGAAATGTGATGAATGATTGCAAATATTCTATTAATTACCATTCTGAATGAGTATAATGATTTCTTGTCATTTGTTTCATATTCACGGCAAAAAAAGACGTAGAATTTTCAGAGAAAAAAAAGGTACATGATTGTGCATTAAATAACATCTTTTTTTTACCTCGAGTGATACCTACAGTTTAACGCCGGTTCCAAATGGCAAATGGGCTTGTAAACGGTGTACATTACCCAACAATTTATCTTATATCTATAACCACTAAATTCTGGACATTGTGCATTAAATAACATTTTTTTTTATTTCGAGGGACCTACAGTTTAACGCCGGTTCCGAGCGGCCAATGGGCTTGTAAACGGTGTACATTACCCAACAATTTATCTTATATCTATAACCACTAAATTCTGGACATACACAACACCCAAGAGCAAGGTGGGACTCGAACCCACAATCCTCGGTTTACAAGCGATACACCATACTGCTTGGTCTACCGAGACCTCAACAAATAACATATCTAATGGTAATCAAATAAATTGAAGTTCAAAAATACTAAAAACTTGCTTTTGCCAGTAACGCACTGAAAAATGAAAAAAAAAACAATATATATTTCTGTTCTAAATACTATAACCTATTGTAGCGATCACCCTCTCTATCAATTTTAACGTCTATGGTAAATCATTGCTCACCACAAGGATTCTCGAATATTCTAAGCCAGAATATGCAAGAAACATCGGTTATGGTTATGATGACTCATCGACTGTTAACTATCGAGAACAATCGAGATTGAAAGAGAGTTTTCTAGAAGAATTACGTGAAGACGAGTCAGATATATAAGAACAAGCGGAGAGATATGAATCGTGGAAACACACGTGTTTCATTCCTCCCTGAAGTATGTGTCAGGGAGGCGGGCAGCTTGAGTTTGGGATTAACTCCTTCAGCCAGATCAGAGGATACACTTGTATGTACAAGTGCATTAAGGATAGGTGAGACGGGATATTTATGGAACATAGGAAGTGTGGTTTTTTTTCATTTCCTTTTTTTATGAATCGTGAGACACCAAGAGGGTTTTTAAAAACTATTCATTATACTTCACTACAATATTCGTATAATTATTAACTTAAAAAAACTGAAATGAAGCAACGCAACGAGATGTGTTCTCGACAAGAGTAAGCTTAGAAGTGAAGAAGGCTAATACAGTTGGTTAGAACGTAAACTTATTATCTATAACATAACAATAGGTCTCTTATACTAATAGTGCAGACTTGCAGATAATTGTCTATACGCTTGCACTTTAGGGGTATGTATCTGGAGCCTAGTAAACAGGGCCGGCCTAAGGGGTGTGCGAAGTATGCAGCCGCACACTCAAGTCTTTTGGAGGGGCATTAAATTGACCAATTTTTGTAAAAAAAAAAAAGAATAAATTTGGAAAATTTTTAGAAACTGATTTAAATATTGGGCAGAAATATTTAAACTATACTCTCCGGCATATCATTGGAAGCTTGGACACTAAACAGCTGTACACTCCCCTCTACACCCCTCGACCAGTGTCGTTGCCAGTTTGTGGATTGAAAAATTAATTCACAGAGCTTTCTATGATTTGCCTCCGACTATAGAAAGAATTATGTCTTAAAACTATTACAGTCAAAATTCAATGGAAAACCGAAGATCTACCCGGCTACCCCAATGAGTTCTGAAATACAGTAAGTCTGATGCCCTTGACCAAGGTCCAAGGTCAGTAGAACAATCGTCTCGTGGCGGGACGCAGAAAGTGTTGTGACTCATCTTCCTGCCTCTCTCCCCCATTAAGATCGTAGCGCCGGAACGGCTAATATCGGTACTAGAGCATGGGCCATTAACAGATTATTTACATTGTTTGTAATGGTATTTACGTTCATTTCATTTTGGGTTTTCGAACGTTTAGCTTCGTAATTTGTGTTTTTTTGGACTTCGTATTTTCCAGTGGTTTATTGTGTGAGGACAATTTTATCTCTGTTCAACAGTAGATAACCTACCTACATCAAGTTGAAATTTACACTGAGTTTTTATCATTGAACATGAAAATCAATAATAAAATAAAGGAGAGGACGAATAAATTAATTGGTTAGAGGAACTATGTATACATCATGAAAAGGCAGTATGATTGAACACCTATTTATTTAAAAAGTCAAACAACTTTCAAAATTTTCAAGAAAACATTTCTGACATGTCTACTTTCATTACCAACTGAAGAGGTTTTGAGTATAATGGACAAAACTAAGTACTTACCAGCAAAACTGAAAGAAACAACATGAAATAAAAGAATCAACATGAATACTCTGCTTGAATGATTTGAACGTAATGAGTTATTATATTTTTTGAATTTTCCTAACGTATAACAACTCTCCTAAAATTACGGTGGACTTCTGAGAGTCTGGCTTTTTTTTATAAAATCTCTGTTTTTCCTGGTTATATAATTGAATATTTTAGTTTTTACCTAGCTATAGAGTCAAGTTTTATTTCATATTCTTGATGTTATGATAAACTGTTACTTTGGTTGTGCAAATAAACATTATTTATTGTTATTATTTTAATAGTATCTCTGGTTGTTACATGAAAGAAAATGCAATTATCTAGAATCTCTGGATTATGGCCCAGGTTCAGATTCCGATAAAAGTGGAAGATTTTTCGTTGGAATAGCATTGGACTTCAAAAACCCTAAGTTTTCGGTTAGCTGAAAATTGCACATTATCAGTTGGTATAGTTCAATATGGAAAAATCCACAAACTTACTGCGGGGAAAATAATTATTCTCAGTAAACTGTAAAGAACAACTCTCTTTTGTTCACAAGAACAATGAAGAGTTAAGCTTTCATTAGTTTATTTGACATAATAGTGTATAATTTTAATACAATAATAGATTATTTAATTGTGCTGGATGTAATCGTAGACTGATAGTGAAATTTCATCGATAGAGTCAAATAAAACGTAATAGCAGATTGAACGTTTATTAAGACGTGTGTTTTTACCACTGGCTTGAAAACAGAGTGCCTAAATAGCCTCTCCGTTCTACATACATCGAATGCAGCGCTGTTGCCAGACTGCAACTTATGGGAAACAAAATAAACATATATGAACATAATAACAAATAATAAAATAGCTTAAATATTAAACAAATAGTGGTTATAGTACAAGGAAGAATATCAAGTCAATCAATAATGAATCAAATTGTCATACATAAATTTAATGTTCTACTAGGCGCAAAAGTGCACAAAACCTGTGTTTTTGGACCTTAAATTTCAAAAAATTCCATACCCCCAGACCCCCCGGCAGGGGCATAAAATTTGAGTCTGCACACTTGCAATTTTCTCCTTAGGCCGGCCCTGCTAGTAAATCATCCGCAATTGTAATATTCATCATTGTCAAATCATTTTTACAAATTACGATTATTCAGTACATTGCGTGTTTAAATGTTTTCTGTGGTTTCCTTTAATGTCAGTTGAAATATATTAACATTGGACCGAATGGCACGTAGTTAGCAAGAAAGTCGGTCGCAGCCGCGCATTCCCCCCAAATATAGGAAAATTAGGATTTTTTATTATGAATGTAAATAAAAAAAGATTAATAATAGAGTCTTTCCCGCACTCAACTGCTTACCCGAACTCCGCTACGCGTCGTTCGGGTAACGGCAGTTTCGTGCGGGAAAATATCTCTTGCCGCACTTGTTAGGAACAATATATTTTCTACAAGCGCTTATTTTAACGGAGATTTTAACACACCGATGAAATTCGATTTGATATATTCAAATAATTTCATACTAATGACATATTATGTTAATTTACATGTCGTTTCCATAGTAACGTCGTCGGTGGCGTTCGCTGCATAGAGACATATCATTATTCAGTTTATTCTCTAATAAAAGCGTGCGGGAAAAATCCCCGCTATTCCATTACCGCACGCAAACGCGTGCGGAAATGGAATAGCAGGGGTTTTTCCCGCACTGTTTGGCAATGTGACTCTTTACGAATTGAAATGCGTGCGGGAAACGGGTTAAAAGCGCACGCTTGTAGAAAAACGTATTTTCATTCGTTCATTAGAGGGGGACAGTTGAATTTTAATGCTCGCGATGAAATAAATAAAGTGGTAATAAATAGAAGTGATAAAAAACTTTTGTACATAAATAGTTATTAATTGCGTTAGTGAATTTTAATAGTTGCAATTGACTAAGAAATGAATCGTTTAGTTTCTTAATATAAAATTGAGTACAAGCGAACTCACAATGAAAAAAACGTTACAATATAAAAAACTGTCACTTCTTGATGTACAATGATGATTTCCAAAAAGCGTGAGTACCTCTATCAAAATTAGTTAAAATTATATACTTCCAAGAGAAGAGTAACCACAAACCGCCCCGAAATTTTTCGGATAGTATTCTAATAATGAAATGTAACAAATTTATTAACAGCATATAGTATATTAAACAAAAATTACTTATTTTTCTGTTATTTTGTACATTTCAGTGTATTATAAAAAAAACTCTTCTTAAAAGGCGGTGCTTGAGGAAATCTGTTGAAACTCCTTCATCAACTCTAGAGCTGTGACAGAACCTCTAAAATCACATAAACACAAGATATATCTACATAAAAATAACAACGTCTAGTGAAAAAAGCCAACCCAAAACCGTTTTCCTCTATGCTTCATGCACCCTCCAA
>JARQZK010000091.1:340000-344965 GCA_030704885.1 Cynegetis impunctata
AACACTTAGGGGGATGAAAAATAGATGTTGTTCGATTCGCAGACCTAAATAATATGCACGCTAAATTGCATGAGAATCGGTCGAGCCATTTCGGAGGAGTTTAATTTCAAACACCGTGACAGGAGAATTTTATATAGATAATTTGAAATCAATCTAGATAAACTTTTCCTGAATGCTTTGAACTTATTCAGAAGTTGAAAATACTTTGACAGCGAATAAAAAAAATTTTATTAAATTAATAATATTATATATATATATATATATATATATATATATATATATACAATATATATATATATAATATATATATATATATATAATATATATATATATATATATCTTCTTTTTTTTCTTCAAATTGTTTTCTTCTGTTTTATTCCAATAGTACAACTGATTGCCTACTTATAATTAACGTATCGGAAATATTTCTCTGCCTTAATGCGCTCTTCGTTCGTGGGAAGATCGTCCAACGTTCTGCGTATGACATCGTCGTAAACCTTCCGTTCGTTGAGCAAGTCTTGCTCGATGAGATCCAGTAGGATCTCTTTCAGAGAACTGTTGACGTATTTCATTTGCAGCTCATCTGGAAGATGAGACCTCAAGGACTGCTGCAGCCACACAAAATAATGGTTGTCCGAGAGGTTCGTCGCCACGGATCGGGTTTGCTTGCCAGACGGGCCCGGCGCAGCGGCGGCGCGCGGTCATTTTCCCGTGATTCTCGTCGCGGACGGAGTGCTCGGGGAGGCGCTCGTCGAGGCGACGGCGTTCGTCTTGGCGAAATTCTCGTAGTAATCTCGCGTCGAGCGCGAGAAACGCCTTCATGTCGTCGAGGCGGCCGTCGTCCTGAAATCGCGCGTGGGGAGCTCGAGCGCCGGCACGGGCGATTTTCTTCGCGACGTCCGCGTACGTCTGCTTCACGTTCACGTGCTGCCGGAAGAATTGCTCCTGTTGGGCGGGCGAGTATAACGACACGTTGAAATAAACGTGGTTTGTGCTGGCTTTCGAGCAACGTCAACGGGTCCATGGAGAAGACCGAGAGGAGGTTGACCGTGCGCGCCAGTCTCTCCACGTCGTCGCCGACGACGTCGATCTTGCCGTTTGGAAACACCAAGTGACGTCGACAATTGCGCAGAGTGTTTACCCGCGGCAAGACGCGATTCGAGACACTTGTCGTCTCTGCGCCGCGACTCGGCTCCTCGGTCGTAGATTCGGGGTCGGTCACGGTCGCCGGGAAAAAATTGCGGTTGTCAATCGCCGAGACTATCGGCGCGAAGGAAGTGGGAGCCGTCATGGCGCCCCTACGCTCGGCGTGACAGACACGCGCACTATCGATAGCTTACCTTTCGACAATAGCAGCGGGAAGGGTGGCGAAGAAAGAGGATGGGGAGGATGATGAGAAATAACAAGTCAAATCCGTACAGGACGTTTTTATTTTTCATACATAAGAAATGCAAAAAGTGTAATATAAAAAAGCGAGATACAAATAATGTAATCAAAAGAATATGTATTTATTTCCCATAACAATAATATAAACATATGACATAAAATAAGAAATCGAATATATACGAAATTACAGGTCCGCGATAGTACTGCTGGCCACGTCGGATATGTTTCCCTCGAGATACGTTTCAAATTGATTCTCGACCATCGACATGTCCGTTTCCGCCAGCGTGACATTGTCCCGCGCGAGGGATGCGTCTGAACAATCGGCCGTACTCAGTTTCGAATTGACGGCGCTCAATCGCGGGGAGAACGGGTGCACGGTTTCTCCACTCGCGGCGTAAAATTCCGAAAGCCGTAGGCGTACTGTTGCGCGATCGATTCGGAATTGATAGAAGCGCACTGCAATTGGTAATAGGGAACGGACGTCGATTGCTTGTTACAGTACGACGCAGCAACTGCGTAGCGAACCGTTCAATTTCGCGTTCGATAACACTATAATATTTTGCGCCACTTTGGTTTGCGGCGCGGAATTGTTCTCCTCGTTTCTCGGACACACGGGCGACGACACCGTGTGGGAGGGGGATATCGTCACCTTGAACGGAGATCTCCTATCAGCGCTGGTTTGCTCTCGGTACGGAGCGTCGCGCAAAGAGTCCTCCATCCGTCTCGACGCAACACGTCAGCGTCGCGACCAATTCGATCATTCGCGCCTCCATTTGGGTATAGCGTCGTTCGTGCTCTTCGGCCATACGTTCTAGGCGTTCACGTTCTTCGCGCATCTGTCGCAGAAAAGCCGCCTGCTGTTCGAGCAGCTTGGTCTGCAGGCGCGCCTCCATTTGGGTATAGCGTCGTTCGTGCTCTTCGGCCATACGTTCTCGGCGTTCACGTTCTTCGCGCATCTGTCGCAGAAAAGCCGCCTGCTGTTCGAGCAGCTTGGTCTGCAGGCGCGCCTGCGCGGCCATGGCGCTCACGTACTCGCGATGTTTGGTCCGCTCCCGTGCGTGAAAATCGCGCTCGCGTTTGCGCAACAGCTTCATTCGACGAAACAGGTCGTGCTCGGCCGCGTCTCTCAGCCGTTTTCCGTCGATCGGACGATAGGAACGCGGCGGTGGGAGTCGATGATGTTCGTGCGGCGCCGGCGACACGGGATACGTGAATCGGTTTATCGATTGATCGATATCCCGATGCACGAAGCAAAGTAGAACACGTTTGGGCACTGTGACTGAACGAGCACGACTGTGCTGTTCTCACGGCCAGCGCGCGTCGCCGATGTTATCCGTTTTCACGATCGCGCGATGCGAAAAGAAAGGAAGGATGACGTCAACGTCTAACTACGCAGCCCGACTGGCTGGCGCCGAAACTTCGAGGTCACACTGCCCGGCGGGACGACATCCACTTGTTTACGATTCCGCATTCCTATTTGTTTTCGTCGTCTTCGCCCCGCAACCCGCATCCGCCCGCGATCATGCGGTGGGTCCCAAGACCGGTTTTTTTTAAGTATACTGTTTTCCATTCACGTGACGATGAGCTGGCTCGACCTTCGAACTGTTGGCGAGAACCGGTCGCGCCACATTTCTGTTTTCGTGCATTCGATCACGTAGGCATCGCTTGCCCCTCCCCCGCGCTTTACCGCCGAACCGGCATTTTAGCACATTAAATTCGCTGTCCGGGTTTCACCCAATGCTCGAAAGCGTGCGTCAGACAACTCTACGCTCTCCGCACCTTCGACGGCGGACGATTCCCTCCGCGGCGGACGACGTCCTCCGCGGCGGAAGTCGTCCTCGTGACATTCATGCATCGGCGGGCGGAAAGAGGCGGCGGAGACGGGACGACGACGCGATTATGGCGAGAACAAAGCGCGACGTCCACTTGGTAGAGTTCGAGAAAGCAAAGTAGAACACGTTTGGGCACTGTGACTGAACGAGCACGACTGTGCCGTGACAGCGCGCGTCGCCGATGTTATCCGTTCTCACGATCGCGCGATGCGAAGAGAATAAAATGTAAATTTGAGGTGTAATAAATATTATATCTAGATCCTAAGCCTCAAGTAGACCCCTCGAACAGGGTATGTGGTGTCGCACCGGAACTATGCCATCAGAGCACCAATTAGAGGTTAGGAACTAGACAATATTCATAGATCAAAAATTTATATTAACTTTCCGTAATGAAATAATTTGTATTTAATTCTCTTGTTACCGAAATTTGGCCAATAGGACGCGTCTTCTATAGCCAGGACAAGACCTAGGCAACTATTTCCCCAGAACGTCGACATTGATTATACCTACTCATTAACGATGACTGCCTACTTTGTACATAGGTCTTACAGACATCAAGAGCAAGTACTCTCTACGTCTGTCATGCCTTCGTGAAGGAAATAGTCGGTCGTCCCTTTTATACCAGAATGGAGCCACAATTAATTAATGAATCAGTATTGTTTACTTATTTTCTTAAAGATTAAGGAAAACCAACTCAATTATTTATTCTGCACAAGATACACGGAATCGTGAAATTCTAAGTCAAAATAAAAGTATAAAAATATTAATATCTCAGAAACGGAACACTTTAAAGTAAAAATAATATTTCCGCAGACTCTCTGACACCCCTTAACACGTTGACTGCCGATGACTCAACTGTTGTGTCATGCCAGTCCTCCGCTGAAGGCCGATGACTCAATTGCTGAGTCACATGCAATCTAAAACGTTAATGATCTTTTGACGTTCCATAACAAATTATAATATAAACACCATAATAAAATAATTCACCCTCATAATAAAAAATTTTACAAGTTCAACTTTGAATGAAAGTATAAAAATCTTAATATCTCAGAAATGGTACATTTTAGAGTAAAAATAACGTTTCCGCAGACTCTCAGAGTCTCAGACACCTCTTAGTAGACCAATAAAGGGAGATTTCAAATCGACATTTGTTGTGGAAGGCTGATTTTTTGATAATATCTTCGTTTTTATATGTAAAACGAGAGTCAATAGTTTAAAAATGAAAATCAGCCTGCAAGGCTTGTAAAAAAAATAAAACCCACCCTCAAAACCACTTTCTTTGAAATATCTCGGAAACATAAAAAAATATGGAAAAATGTTTTCAACAAAAATTGTAGATATTAAAATTTTCTACAAAATTGTTTCTGATCACTTTTGACCTATTTGCAATAGAAACCGAGATATTTGCAAAATAAATTAAATAAATTAATACGCGCTACCTATTGATTAATAGTATAAGTGACACACTTCGAATAATTTTCTGTAGAAATCATTATTGCAATTCACCTGCTTTCTTGTGTACTGAAAAGCTAAGAACATTGGATGTGTATTTCCGAGAATTGTTATCGGGAGTTCTCTGTCGGAGATATCAACGGCGATTGTAAATTTTCCTAATACCATTAGAATAATATATGAAATACTGAATTAATATATTATCGTACGGTTACATCTGAGACCGATGAAAACTATATATGTATACATATATATATATATATATATATATATATATTATATAGTTTTTATATTA
>JARQZK010000092.1:0-10000 GCA_030704885.1 Cynegetis impunctata
AGAGCCAACCATTCTCCGCGAGTTCGGGCCTCACGCGGAAAATACGGGCCCTCAGCCGCTCAAAGACACCTTGGTAGTACAGTCCGGTCACTGTTTGTCCCTCTGGAACGTATTCCCGATGAATTACGCCTTTGATATCAAAGAAAATTACGAGCATGGACTTCATTTTCGATTTGGACATCCTGGCTTTCTTCGGGCGCTCCCCCCGCGTTCCACCCACTGCTGACTCTGTCTACGCGTTTCGGGATCGTACTCGAATATCCAAGATTCATCTCCGGTTACCACAGTACTCATCCAGCCCTCCCATCTGTCTCAATTTTCTCTAAAAGGTCACTGCAGATGGACATTCGAAGTGTTTTTGGTCCAACGTGAGCATTTCGGCACCATCTTTGTAACAAATCTTTCTCATGTCTAGCTCCTCGTGTAAAATATGCCTAATGGTTTCCTTATTGATGTTTAACTTGTAGGACAACTCTCGGAGTGTTTAACCGACGGTCTGATGTTACCTAACGTGCGGATTACGATCGACATTGGTGGGGGTACGAGAGATGACGGCTGCGCCCGGCCTCGGATCGTCCTCTATCGAAACATGTCCCTCCCTGAACCGCTTTTGCCCACTCGAACACGGCAGTTTTCGACAGAGAATCATCTCCAATACACGTCTTTAAGTTTACGAAAGATTTCCGCGGAGGTTTTCGTTTGTTTTAACCAAAAATTCGATAACCGCGCGTTGCCTCTTAATTAGGTCACTCATTTCGCGACGTATAGAAAAAACCTTGCTTTTACAAAAACACGCGGGAAACACAAACTAAACGTGATACCGCGTTCAAAAACTGGTACTACTGAAGAGTCCCTCTTTCGAACGAGACAAGCACGCGCCGGCTGGTGTGTTTAGTTCGGGAGATATCTGCCGATTTAGTGTTTCAAAAAGACATACCTCGTATATATATATATATATATATATATATATATATATATATATATATATATATCAGACATCAGAAAAATTTCAAAAATCGTAGATCAAGAGTTATAAATTGCATTTTATTTTTTTACATCACTATTGGTAGAAAATACGACTAATAAGCACTGCGACCTCAGTGAATCATTCGGGCATTATTTGATAATTATAAAATATGCAACACATCCATTGCATCAGTTTGAAAAGTTTTGATTAACATTTTTATCTGAACATTGCCTTAATCATCGCGAATTAAACATGTAAAAGTAATCTTCAAATTATCATAGATAAAAATGCACGATCAAGTCACTGAACACATTTTAACACAATTTATGAAGATATGGCGATAAATAATCTCTCACTACAACCGAACCGCCAACTCACTCACTTCTTATGCACGATTTTTTCTTGGCTATTAGCATGCATTTTTATAGTAGCTTGTCTACCTATTAACGTTGAATATAAAGTTAGGCGCGAATATATTATAGGAATTAATGTATCATATAAACAGTTCTCTGTGCATGAAAGCTTGAAAAAATTCATTTCTACCGTTAGCGGGAACCTAATTTCCTTCAATTCTTCTTTTTCCACTTGAAAAACAATAAAAGGCCAACTGAATCCGAATAATGATACGTTATATAGACGATGATGCTAAAATACACAAAATTTTCTCATTTACCTGCTGTTCATTCAATATCGTTATTGTTATACTATCAACAAAATGTTTTTAATGGTAGGGCATATACTTCAAACTTCTGAACTCCCTTAGGAAATAAAGTAATACCCCAATGACGTTTCAGTTATACCTACTGAAGATGAATGATAGAGACAGAGAAACAATGAAAGAAGCCGAAAAAAAATGTTATAGTAGATCCTTTTGTTTCATTTTTTATTGAGAATGTTGCTCTAAGTAATCAGTTAACTCAAGAGATAATATGAATATACTTATTTGTATATGTATATATTTGTTCACATGTTAATATAAAAAAATTTTGATTTCTTCTTTCAGTAAGTTCAACTAGAAATTGGTTTATATATATCAAAGAATGTTGAAACTGATTATTATTGCATTTTTTGCATATTCTTGATGTCTACAATATTAAATGCTTCGTATATAGGTATTGTTGCATCATATTTTTCAATGAAATTAACTTTTTTATATAATGAATAATATTCAATTCATTCGAACAGTTTACATTATAGCTCAATAGCCCAGTCAACGAAGATCCGAAAACATGAAACCTGGAAAAAAATTAGTGTAAGGCTGAAGTTTTTCTCATCGATAAATCACTACTAGAGGTTCATCTTTAAAAAAGTCTCCTAAAATCCCCCTGGAGCTTCACCCCCTACCCCTTCTCAAAGAATGAAAATGACAATAACTACGGAAAGCCCTAAATCTACGATACGAATAATCGGATCAACTTAAATTTTTTGTTGTTGTGTTTGTTATAACATGAGCTACAATAATGGTCCTCTTCAATTTTACGTTAAACCTAATAGATTTCTCATAAATGAATGTGAATGCGCGACAAAAACAATTTTTTACTCTAACACTTTATATTTTTGCGTATGTTTTTTGGATGTCACATTACAGGAAAAAACCTCAAATGAAAATTGTAGATTATTCAATTCAGAATTTAAATATGTCAAGGTGTGTTTCTTTACGTGCGTGGTGGTGCAGTAGAGGGGAGGCATTAACACACTTCTGCTGCGATCTCGGTCGGCCGACTAAGACAGGCGGCGGGAAACTGGCAAAATGGCTGGCATGGAGTGTTAGTTTTAACGACTGTTTTGAGAATTGTAAGTTTTGTTTGTTAAAAATGGACAATAATTCTAGTTTGGTTTGCATTTTTTGTGAAAACGAGTTGGGAGGCGATACAGTTGTTGTCGAGAAGGGACTAAAATCCATTAAGGAAGCGAGTTCACTATTAAATGATGGACTCTATGAAAAAATTACTGGAAAAACGAAAATTACTGTCCATAAATCGTGCAGGCAAAAGTACACTCGTCCAACCGGTATTCGAGCTGCTGTGATGAAAAAAGAACCTAAGACTTCCACTTCTTTTGTTTTGGGAAGTTTAAAAGAAACCTTCGATTTCAAAAATGATTTTTTTGTGAGAAACAAGCTAAGGTTTAATATAAATCTCCCCATTATCGCCGAAAACCCGTCCATCTTGTGTCTACTTCAGAAATAACAGAAAACATACTTAAAAAATGTGATGAACGAGATGATAATTGGGGGAAAAGCGTCAAATGTAAGCTTCTTAACATCACAGACCTACCGAGAACGAAGAGCAGAACAGGAGGGCATCAAAACACTCATCTTGCGATATCGCGTTCGAACAAAACACTATTTGTGTTACATCGAAAGAAGACTTTTTGGGAAATAAGAACAATAAAAAGAACTTGTTGCTTGCTCTGGTATCAGAACTTCAAATACACGGTCTTAGAGTAATAACAGCAGAAGATGCAGATTTAGATATTGTGATGACAGCTATAGAACAAATTAACACTGGTTCTAGTGTTGTAGTTGTGGGGTCAGATACAGATATATTAATATTGTTAATTGCGCTGGCTCCTGAAGAGAAAAATATATATTTTCGAAAAGAGAAAGGGGGTGCTATATCTTCAACGATTCATTACAAGATAAAGGCTTTGATTGATAAGCACCAGGCATCACGGAAACTTCTTCTATTTGCACATGCAGTAACCGGTTTTGATACCACCTCTTGTTTTTTTGGAATGGGTAAATTGAAAGCAATCGAAATGCTTAAGTCACCTGAGATTCAAGAGTTGGCCAAGTTATATCTTGATATAACCACCTCTAAAGAGGAATTGATGGCTGCTGGAGAAAAATTTGTACTTTATTTATATGGTGTGAGAAAATACTCAACTTTGAACGAAGCCAGATATTACAGATTTGCAACTCTGATAAAGAAGAGTATGCTAAAATAGAACTTTGACCTGGCAAAACTGCCATCAACTTCTGAAGCGTGCCGTCAACATCTACTTAGAGTTTTTTTTACAAGTACAGAGTTGGTTAGGAAATAAACTTCCCGCCACAGAGTAGGGATGGAAAATGGAAAGTATAGAAAACAATGGAATATTGTAAAAAACACTGAAACCGGTTACATCATCACAGCCAGATGATATTTTGCATTTACATTGCATATTGTGGGTGCAGGAAAGCCAACATAGTTTGTTCTGCAATGTGTGAGAATTGCAATGGATTATCATGTTCAAACTCGCCGATTTCTTCCGAAGAATATAGATAAGATCCAGATCCAAGTTCAATAGAATAAAGACTTATATATTGTTAATAGCATACTACATACTTTTCATTAAATTTCTATATTAAAAATTATGAACTATCTGTCATAAAAAGTAAGAATTTTAAAAGGACAAAAAATATATTTTTACTATAGATTAATGGTAGTTGGATGGTCCGTGATGCTGTTAAAGCTGTCACCTTGTGGTAAACAGCTGCCAGTTTTGCCATTATGAGACACGGCAGATCCATAGATGGTGGATAATGGAACGTAAATCAAATAAAATGGTTAGGGAATTCCTTGCCCCCGAATCAAAATTGACATAAGCAATAGATGACTTCATATTTCGTATATCTTAATACACTATGACTGATCAACCAAATAGTCAGCTGCCCGCAATCGCAGCTAAAAATTGCTGCATCCTCCCCTCTACTGTTTCAGCCCGCACGAGAATAAGCAAACCTTCACACCAATAAATTCACAATTAAATAATCTACAATTTTCATTTGAGGTTTTTTCCTGTAATGTGACATCCAAAAAACTTATACGCAAAAATATAGAGTGTTAGAGTTAAAAAATTGTTTTTGTCGCGCATTCACATTCATTTATGAGAAATCTATTAGGTTTAACGTAAAATTGAAGAGGACCATTATTATAGCTCATTTTATAACAAACACAACAACAAAAAATTCAACTTGATCCGATTATTAGTATCGTAGATTGTCATTTTCATTCTTTGAGAGGGGGTAGGGGGTGAAGCTCCAGGGGGATTTTAGGGGACATTTGTAAAAATGATCCTCTAGTAGTGGTTTATCGATGGGGAAAAATTCAGCTTTACGCTAATTTTTTTCCCATCCAAACCTTTATTGGCTGGGCTACAAATGACATCTATATACCTGTGTTTATTTAATAGTTAATTCAAATATATTGGAAGATGATTGGATATATCTAAATGAAATATATACTTTGAAAATGGACTGAATGAAATATGAGCAAAACCTACTTTTTCTCTAGTTCAACCTGTTTAATAGTAATACAAGATGTTATAAGTAGTAATTCAAAACACAGTTCTGATTCTCAGTAAACCAGAAATAGCTATATTTAGGATTTTCAAGTCGTCAAAGGATGGCGAGTATTCCTTTTCCTTCACATTATATATATATATATATATATATATATAGATATATATAATATATATATAGATATATATTATATATATATATATATATATATATATATATATATATAATATATATATATATATATTTAATATATATATATATATATATATATATATATATATATATATATATATATATAATATATGGTGGACCGATCCAAAAAGAGTTGGTTTGATGGTGTATTTTTTGATAATTAGTTCATGAAGATCATTCTGCCGTATTTCCAACCTAAACCTGGGAAAAAACTAATTATTAATGATAATTTATCCTCCTTCTTTTCTAGAAAAATGATAAAAGAATTTGAGCAATATGGTCTGAAATGCTACCCAATGCTACATACATATTGCAGACTATAGATATGCTCCTTTAAAACGATATTCTAACAATTTGGAAGAAAGGTTCTGGTCTACGTTTCAATTCCCTTCCGAAGAACAAATTTCGAATGCTCCTTATAAAGGTGCATAGTAAGTTACACCTGAAGACTAGAATTCTCAAAAATATCGTCTCGGGATTCACAAAAACCGGACTCTTTCCAATCGATCCTGAAAGACCCAAACAAGGAATTATTGGAATCAAGGGTATTATCGCAAATATCACATATTTTGTTACTCAGGTAGCTGTAGATATTTCAAGACAAAAAACCACAGAGTGAAAAAATATCAAAGGACAGAAAAGCTTACAAATCGAACAAAGGAAAAACGTCAGTTCTGTTGATTTTGAAAGACTGTTCACTGGTGGCATAACAAGTAAAATCACGACAAAATTAGAATGAACAGGTGAAACTTCTGAAACTGACGTTGACAATGATTCTTCTTTTAAGTCGGAAGAGGCAATATACAAAATGAAAAAAACAATGAAGGCCATGATAATAAAGACAAAAAATTCCATATGGAAAAATGAGTGTTGGAAGAATACTCACAATAAAATGAAAGTTTTTTGGGCGAATCGTTGACATCATGGAAGATTTGTTCAGAATATAACTTTTGAAATCTGTTGTTGGTAAAACAGTCAATTTATTAAAACAGAAGGAGACGAAGACACATTATCGAAAAATATGATATTTAAAAGGTTACCTGAACCAGTTGAAACAGGAACAGAACATCTTCAGTATTATGAATTTTTAGGGCAAAAGTTTGAACAATTATTATTTATTCAAGGCTGGATAAAAATTTTTGCTTCTATTTATATTGATAATTTTATTGATAATATTGTTTACAATAAATCAATTTTCTATGTTTTTCTGGAATGGCTTTTCAATTATCTGATTTGATTATAATTTCAAATATTGTTTATAGAGAAAAGTTTGGCAATATTTGCTATCGTATCGCCCCAAGAAGCTGTAGGAATCGTGCTTCTTGAATCTATTATATAAAATTCTCGTGTCACGGTGTTAGAAGTTAAACTCCTCCGAAATGGATCCACCGATTCTCAAGAAATTTTGTGTGCATATTGGGTAGATCTGAGAATCGGCCAACATCTATTTTTCATCCCCCTAAATGTTAAGGGTGGTCCACCCCTTGATTTATTTTTTTATATTTCAGATAAAATTTTCTGTTCAATTTTTTTCATGATACAGTACTCAAAAATACATACAGCTCTCAACTCTCTACAATCAACCCCTATTTTTTATTTGTTAAACTCCTCCGAAATGGCTCGACCGATTCTCTTGAAATTTTGTGTGCATATCGGTTAGGTCAGAAAATCGGACGAAATCTATTTTTCATTCCCCTAAATTTAGAGGGATCAACCCTTAATTTTTATTTTTCAGACAAAATTTTCTGTTTTATTTTTTTTATGATACATCATTCAGAAATACATACAACCCTAAATTTTCACCCCTCTACAATCAACCTCAATTTTTTATTTGTTAAATTCCTCCGAAATGGCTAGACCGATTCTCATGAAATTTTGTGTACATATCGGGTAGCTCTGAGAATCGGTCAACATCTAATTCTCATTCCCCTAAATGTCAAGGGTAAACCACTTCTTGATTTTTTTTTCAGACAAAATTTTCTGTTTTATTTTCTTTATGATACAGCATTCAAACATATATACAACCCTCAATTTTCACCCCTCTACGATAAACCCCTATTTTTTATTTGTCGATTAGAAACTTCTCTTTTTGGCAAGATTTTCATCTTTATTTTGTCACGAATGAAAAAAAAAATGAAAAAATTCATATTACTTTCCATGTTTTACCCTTCTACGATCAACTCCTATTTTTCCATCTCGGTTTTCGTTTTTTCCATTTTATCCACAGATCCGCAATAGGGTTGCAAGATGGCAATCGAAAATAACAAAAGTCGGTCTGAGAATAGGTCGTAATATATTTTTCATACCCATAAGTGATTAGGATGGTCCATCCCAAATATTTTTATAAATTTCTTGAACAAAATTTTTTATTTTCATTTTTTTATGATGTTGCATTAAGATATACATACATCCCTAAATTTTCACCCTTCTGTCAATAACCCATAGGTATTTTTTAATAGCCATTTTAATAATTTATTTATTTATTTATTTATTTATTGACGGCAAAGCCAATTTACAAAACATATTCAACAAAGTGTGAATCAAATGCATCATTGAATGCTTATGTCTAGTGTCTATATTACAAATTACAAAAAAAAAAACATATTACCGAAACGTCAAATGTTTAAATTACTAAAAGATGTAACAAATGTTGTTTCCACTTATAAGGAAAAGGACAAAATAAATCAGAGCCTCGGAAACGCTATAGCCTCCTCGATTGATTTTTAAAGACCTGAGGTGATACATTAAAAAAATTCAATTTATTATGGTATTGGTTTCCCAGCTTCAGAAGACGAGGAATTGGACTGTTCAACGCATAATTGGTATGGAAAAATTCTATCCGAAAAATATCCGAACTTCTGGTATCTCTTTGTTTAATATAAAAAGTTATTAGTTAGTAGTTTTAAACTATGTTTTCCGGGTCAGATAGATTGATAGATAGTTAGATAGATAGAGATACATCGGCTGATGAATAGATAGAAATATAAATAATTTATATGGCAGAACAACGTTTGCTGGGTCAGCTAGTATATATATATATATATTATATATATATATATATATATATAATATATATATATATATATATATATAATATATATAATATATATATATATATATATATATATATATATATATATATATATATATATCAGTGGCGGCTCGTGAGGTTTTGGTTTGAGGAGGCTACAAGAGGTGTTAAAAAATACACCATAGGCGAAAATTCTTAGGATTTCAAGGTCAACCGCCTTATAATTTAAAGAAAATCAAAGTAAAACAAGCACCCTAAGCTATTAATTTGTTTTCACTTTCGAGTGCTTACCTTGATACCTACAACTCCTATTTACAATATTCACAAAAACTCTTCTCAGCCAGATCAATTCATCTATTCGTCAAATTTTTATTATATATTTTTGAAGATTAGCGGGATTCTGCGCTTTCCAAAAGGTTATCTGGAAAATTAGCCGAAACTCCGGCCAACAAATTTTTATTGAGTAAGTCGAAGAAATGCAGTTCTTTCAAATCAGAAATCCTTATTTCTATTCGACCCCTAATAGTATCCAAAATTTCATGAAATATTTGCTCATAGTGAAGCTCCATATCTGCGTAACTGAATTTCTTTCATTTTGGGCTAAATTGAGTCGTATCATCAGTAGTTTAAAATACAGAAAATAGTTTTTTAAAATAAATTTCTGCACGAAATTCTGAAATTTTTTCCAAAAGAAACTTGAGCCGATTTCGTGAGTAAATTACATCTGAAAACTTGTGCTGTAAGATTTGAAAAACTATTTCTGTTTGTTCAAAATTTATTTAAAGATGTTTAAAAAATATATAAATTTCTTATCTTGTAAGTAAGATAATTAATCCGCGTGCTGTATTTAAAGTTACTTCACCGGTAAAAAATTCCTCACTTTCAACTAGTTATAGAATTAAATCCTCAAATCCTAAACGGCCCCAAACAGAGACATTTTCACTAGTAAAAAGTAAACACTGCCAACAAAATAATTTATTTTCTACCTGTGATCCGGTTAGGCAAGGATGTCTCTCATAATTCCTTGTATCAAAACCGCGGTTTTGTTGTCTGTTACGCTGCACCAAATTGTTTAATTCAGGGGTAGGTAGCAATGTTTTGATCAAAACTTTATCCTCATAACTTAGTGCACTAAAGTTATGGGATAACAAATATTCCACTAAGTCACCATTGAAATTTTTAAAATTAACTTCAGTAACCAAACTCATTTTGAAACAATACGCGAGCAATATAAGTAAACACGCTGCTGTTACGGCCGTTAGTAACTACGATCACACTACGATTCAATTAATGCTTTCCAACGAATTCACTCGATGTCACGCGAAATTCTATAGTTGTGATTGGTCGACATTGTATGAGTCTGGGTCTCTATCGGTGTTGCCATTTACATGTGTTTTGCTTTTCGATTGCAATGAAGTATTCATTCGGAGTATTTGCACCGTTGTTTGCTTTTCTGTGGCAGGCATAATGAACGTTGAGAATATACCTTTCTAAGCCTCCGCAGCGTTGTCACAAATCTTGAAAT